>PVJA010006993.1:0-70492 GCA_004027025.1 Myocastor coypus
GGAGGAGGAGGAGGAGGAGGAGGAGGAAATCTGAAAAGCTTTAAGGAGAAATGAGAGAGCATATTTTGACTAAATAGCAGGCCAGGATCTAAGATAAACCAATTTCACTTTCTTTTTCTCAGGAATTTGCTTTAAAACACAAATTCTGAAGATTTACGTTTTAGGTTTATTTTCCTCAGAGCAAGAAGACATATACTGCACAATTTTTTTTTTTTTTTTTTTTTTTTTTTTTTTTTTTTGTCTTTTTGAGACAGAGTCTCACTATGCAGTTCAGGCTGGCCTTGAGCTCACTTTTGTAGCCCAGGCTGGTCTCGAACTCGCACCGATCCTTCTGCCTCAGCCTCCCGAGTGCTGGGATTACAGGCGTGAGCCACCATGCCCGGCAATGTTGCACAATTTAAAAAAAAAAAAAAAAAGATATATGATCTCTCTTCTTGGATGCTCTAAACCCTTGTTAAGCACTCATGAGTTATTTATTTAGAAAAATTATATATCCATGGAGAGTGATGCTTATTAGTATTTTGGATGCATAAGACATGAGGGAAAGGAGAAAATATACCCCATAACAAAAAGGGGGAAAATGCAAGTGTATATATAGGAGAGCTAAGAGGATTGTAGTACTAATTCCTATGAGTCTTCTAAAGGGCACTGTTAATGCTTAACATTTTTACTATAACCAATTTTACATGCTTAAATCTACAATTAGAGCATGTCTTAGTTGCTTTTTACTCGTTGCTGAGACAAATACCCAACACTCAAAATGAAGGAAGGAAAGGTTTATTAGCTTACAGTTCGTGGAGGTTTCCGTCCATATTTGGCTGGCCCAAGGCTGACTGGAACAGGGCAGAGGGCATCCAGTTCATGTCGGTGGAACAGCAACAAATGGTGGCAGAGGCAGCAAATCAATCAGGGAAACAGAGCAATAGAAACAGCTCTAGTCTTCTCTCTGCCTCTCTTTATATTACATTCAGGCTTTGCGCCTCAGCCTCCGCCTTAGGCTACACCCATAATCCCAGAAGTTTGTAGACCTATAATCCCATCAGTACTAAAAGCCATAATCCCAGGGATCATGAATCAAGTTTCAAACTCTAGAGGTGCCTGCCCCTGACTCATGAGGCTTTGAGGGGACAAATAGACATGAACCATAACAGAGCAACTACAATGAAGACAGCGATGGTCAATGTAACAACCCCTGTTGAATACTTATCATCTTGGGTTTTTTTAATTGTATATCATTTCTAATTCTTTATCTATGATTTTTCTATGCTCTGTGAAATAAATTTAAACAGAAGAAAGATTCAGAAACTTGGTGGTTCAAAATTCTAGAGTATAAAGTATATTATTATAACATTATGCATTGTAGAACAAGCAAATGAAAATCCAAGTCAGTGAGTTCTTCACTGCCTGGAATCAACACTTAGGACTCCCTTCGCAAGTTGAACAGCATATTAATCAATAGTGTGATTCTGTAAAAGGATTATGTGGAGGGAAAAGACATTTGAGAGGATAGGAAGGTAATACTTTAGCAACTGAAGAAGGCCATGGTATTTCTTACTGTAGAGTTGCCTTTGGTTAAAAAAAAAAAAAAAAAACCTGCAATACTTTAATTTATTATTATTTGCTCAACTCTAGTTGAAAAGATGGTGTGAAAAATGATACTGACCCTCTTTGATGGAAGGAGTGAACACAGGGAAATCATGCTTTACATTTTAATGATCACCATTTTATTCAGTTGCCTTCCTACTGTCCAGTACTTCAGAGTTTATCACCAATTTTCTAGAGAGTCATTGAAGTACTGTTTTGTCCTGGTTGTCTTTGGGGTGCCATGAGATGGCTTCTCTGTTCTTGGAGTGTTTGTTCTCCAGCCTTGACGAGGTGAAGTTCATGCCAGAGCATCAGCAGAAACCCACCCAAGAGCACCCTTTAGCACCCTAGAGCCAGGGTTCAGGGACCACGTGACCAAAACTGCAATCCTTCCCAAGCAAGCCATGTGCCTGAGAACTGGGCATTTCCCCTTTCCTGATTTACCTCATAGTGTGTTTGACATTCATCCCATGTGCACAGGGCAGGTCAGCCCTAGAAGGGACAACTGCCCTTGTTCGTGGTGCTGAGCGGTAGAGCCTCTCGCCAGCATGCCCTGTTGTGCCTGTCCCCCCTTTCCTTCTTTTTATTCTAAGTTCCTTTCCTGACATTTGTGTTGTGTAGCAGAAAAATAAAGAACATAGCAGAAAAAAAAAAAAAACTCAATATTTTTTGTTTTAATGTTTAACATTGTGCTAAGAACTTCTTTTCTTATGTATTTTGGAAGATGCTTTTTTTTTTTTTTGAAAGGAGGGCTCTCAGCCCGCCTTGAGGCCAGGGCTGGCATGGCATGTGGTGCTGAGGATCAAACCATGGTCCGCTGTACCTGTGTAAGCTTACCTAAGCAGGCACGATAGACCGCTGAACTATCTCCCAAACCCTGGAAGATGCAATTTTATGCAACCTGTGTCTTCATAGGTTGTCTGTCCTTGTACTAACATTCTCTTTCATTAACTTTCCTTCTGTTGTGCTCTTTTCAGGTTTTCTAGCCTTTAATCTTTCAAAGATTTTATGCTTTTCAGCAATATATTGAAAGAAAATGCACAAGGACCCTTCGAAAACCCTTTTCATGAAGGGAATGAACATGAGAATATCTCAGGTAATTTCTCATAAAGGTCTGGTCCCTGACATGCTGGTACAACACAAGTGTCTTCCCTGAGTTGCTCACATTTATTTTCTTTGGACTTTCTGTTTGAAAGCAGTAATGGGAGTGAACATTAGGGCCCATAACAAGAGTTTTTACACAGTATTGTTTCCATTCTCATTGTGAGGGAGTTCAAATAGAAAACATATAGCCAATCCACTCCAAGATGTCTTGTTCAAAAACTAAAGAACTCCAATAAGATTCTTTAAACTTCCTTTGCAGAACTAATCTTCTGCCTACCTTCCAAGTCTGTCCACATCTTAGTTTGTTAATTTAAATTTCTACCCTCCCTTTAAGCCACTTCTGGTTTTGGTTAACTTATGAGGAGATCGTAAGAACTCCTCCCCTTTGTCCAGCAGCTACTAAAGTCTCATTTCTGTAGAATTTTAAGTCCCAGTTTCATCACTGTCTTGGTGATTCCAAGATTCCTGGCAGGTAACTTTCGTGTAGCCCTCGTACTTTGTCATTGAATTTAGTCCTCAGTAAATATTTAAGTCAATTCCTCAGTGATTCTGCTTTTATCTTCTTCCTATAAAATCCTCATCACAAAAGTAGTAAATAGCTTTTTCTGATCAATAATAATTTTATATGATATAATACATTTGTATATAATCACAATATTTCAGGTATACAGGATGACATTATAAGACATATATATGTCATACAATTATTATTATTATTTTCTCTTTTTTGAGACAGGATCTCATTATGCAGTTGAGGCTGGCCTTGAGCTCACTTTTGTAGCCCAGGCTGGTCTCGAACTCGCACCAATCCTCCGGCCTCAGCCTCCCGAGTGCTGGGATTACAGGCGTGAGCCACCACGCCCAGCTGTGTCATACAATTATTAAATAAAGGTAATGAACATTTCCATCACTTCAAGTTTTTTTAATTATCTTCATAGTGAAAGCACTTACAATTTTTATTTTAACCATTTGAAATAGGCTGGAACACCTTGATTTTACAGTATTTCCCTGTGCTGGCTTTTAGAGCTGTCCTCATCCCACTCTAATCTGTAACTACATGTACCTAGTCTCACCCCATTCACAGAGAGCTGAGGGTGATGCTAAATCAGTAGGCTTTACAAAGATGCCTACTCCAAAAAATGGTATTTATATAAAATCCTGCTTTTAAAACCATCCTTACTTATTTTCCAAGTAATATTTTGATGAATTGATGAAATGAGTCATTTTTATTCAATTTTGGAATAGAATACGATATGTTCCTCTGTGGGCAGATTTTTTTTTTTTTTTTTTAAGATGGGAAGTCAGTGTAGGTGGTAGAAAATGAAATGAATCTTCATCAAGAATAAAGTAAAACACAGGATGAAAATACATTTCTTTGAATATGACAACAGTCATCTGATTTGGTGATTGGGTAAATAATTTTTATAGCTTTTATTTATTGTTTTAGTAGGAAATGTTCTTCCTTTTTAAAGATCACACATAGTCATTTACATTGTGATGTGAAAATGCTTTTGAGGAAATAATGTGCTATAGGGGCTGGGGAGATAGCTCAGTAGAATCAGCACTTGTGTAGGAAGCTCAAGGCCCTGAGTTCAATCCCTGGTACCAAAAACGAAACATAACAAACAAATAAAAAACAAAAACAATCTGTTATATTAACTGGTGTATATCTGCGCATCTGTCCCAAGGAAGTGTTAGAACTGTTTCAAAAGTTGATTAATGATGTTAGAAGTTATAATGCTGAGTGTGATAACAGAGAACTCGCATCTCAGTGTATGCTAATTTAGTGGGTGAGACACAATGGCTAAAATACTTTTCAGCAAAGCTTGTTTAAAAATTCCCAGACTAACAGAAATATGTTAAAACCAAAGAGAATAGTTAATATAACAATAATTGGCATTTTTAAAAACAGCATGCAGGTGATACAAAATCAATTCAAGTTTATTATTTTCTAAGTTGGTTATTTACAAATGAAAATGAATCCTGCTCGGCAAACAGACCCCACAGCAAGGGATTGGAAGGAAGAGCTTACTACAGGTGGGATCACAGGAAGCCAAGAGGAAAGACGGAGACGGTCAACCAGGCAAGGATGAACTTTTCGGGCACTCCTTGCCATAACCCAACCTGCTGAGCATCCCAGAACACAAATGATACCTGAAAGCTTTGGAGTCCTAGGGCCAGGGGCTGGGCTTTCCTGCTCCTACACGGACCCTCCGGGGCTTTGAGCCCCCTTGGGACTGTTGCTGTCCAGGCCTTTCTTGCTCTCTGCTGATCTGGGCATGCAAAGGCTAGAGGCCCCACTTCTTAGAAGTGAGGTGAGCAGACACTAGTGGGTGTGTCAGGGCAGACAGTGGACCCAGCAGGTGTCCGGGTGAAGAGCAACAATGTCTCATAAGGACCTGAGGCTGTTTGCCTGGATGACTCAAAAGTGCTCCTTGATGTAGTCAACTTTTTATGTCATTTACAGCTTTATGTATAGAGCTAGCCTCATTTTGTGTACCTCTATTAGTGTTGAGGGTGTTCAACAGCTGAATCAAAATGAGAGTTTATTTCTGGTGAATTTACAGCACATCAGGAAGATCTTGGGGCTGATTCATTGATTGAGTCAGTGAATGTTCAGCTCAGGAAAATTCATTAAGCCTCATACTTCCCCGTGGAATCCCTAGTCCATATGGCTCAAATTAGCATTGGAAAAGACTCAATTGGATTCTTTTGTCTTACCAGAAAACCAAAAGTGATTTTAACAAGCAAGTTTTCTTTCAAAACAACAAACCCAAAACCGTGTATTATTACATACTTGTCAACTTAAAATAACTCATTTTTGGCAATACATTAACTACATACTCTCGATGTCATAGAAGATGAAAAGTTGATCAGTGTCCTATGGTTACTATAACATAGGAAGGTGCTTGATAAAATATAAACTTTTGCACAGAAAAATATGAGTTAGGGGCCAGTGAGATAGCTCAATGGTCTAGACTGCCTGCTTAGGCAACCACAGGGACCATGTTTCAATCCCTGGCACCACATGCTGCACTAGGCCCACCCCCAGTATAGGCTGATCTTTGGATCAAGAATCAATCACAAACTTGTTGAAGTCTACCCCACGGCTTAACAGACAAGGAGAAATACCGTTTGCCTGTGCTCCCCAAATCCAGAAGTCGCCAGACATGCCATGATTGTGTGAGTAAAGAAAAAAAAGAAGCACACTAGTTGCCAGCCCAGAGGTATCATGCACATGGCTGAATCACACCACCGAGAGACAGGTCAGGCACATGAAGAACTTCGCCTTTCCTCTACTTGCACCCCAGGGCCTGGTGTGGACATTGCTACTTTAATCCACAGTGGTATTGGTGCTACCAATACCACTTTGATCACCAATTCTGTCATTGTTCTCATGCCTCTGATTCATTTATTTTATAAGTGGATCTAGGAAGCCTGTCCAAGTGTCCCAGTGTCCTACAAGTCCCAGCCCTGGTCACTCTTCTTTGTGAACTGTCATTGTCTCCATTTCAGATCTAGGGCAAAACTTCTCAGACTTCAGATGGTACGTGAGCCACCCTGAGGCTTATTATAGAAGCACATTGTTGGATTCCACCACAGAGGTTCTGGCTCAGTAGGTCTACAGTAGGGACAGAGTTGTGTTTTTCATGTGTTCCCAAGTAATGTTGATGTCCTTGGTCAAGGGACCCAAATTGAGGACCACTAGTCTGGACCAAGGAAGAAATGGAAGCCATATGAACAGAGAAATGTTGTGTTCAAATATCATATTAAAGTAAGATCGAGGAAAAAAGAAGCAACCTGATAAAAAACATGGCTCACTGTTCTACCATAGTGACATAGGTGGAAAGCAGAGAGATAAACATTTTAGATGACTCAAACGGACAATCTGGCTGCACTTAAATCATCTGGACTTCTCAAGTGGAAACAGCTTGTTTGCCTGATGAATCTATATCATTTCCATATTTCTTTTCAGAAGACCTTTTATGAAAATTAGATTCTGTGTGCACCCAAAATATTCATGAAGATTTTTTCTGCTTTTTTGAAACTGTTTGCAAAATGATTGATGCTGTTTGTAGTTAATCTGATTAGGCCACATGAATGCTTTTGCTTGGCCCAAGCAGTAATAGAAAATTGTGAGAGTGCTATGTTTATCATTGTAGTTGAAATTATTTTTAAAGACATAACAAATGCAGTATCATTCATTCCCAAAATGGTTGAGTCATACCATTAAAAGCTTGATAATAAATAAGTAGTAAAATAAAACATTACTCATAAATAACTGAAATATGCCCAATATTATTCATCTTTATAATAGGTATAGCTATACCATGGTGATTATGAAGCTTTTTTTCTGCCTCAGTTTTTATTAATCTCAAAGGACATTAAAAGGAAGGTAGTTACTATTTTAAATTTTACCTGGTTTTCATTCATCAATTTTTAAAAATTGGCTAATGGTATGGTATTTTCTAATGTAATATGATCTACAGTCTACCAGATAGGTATTGCAATTTTCCCCTCAGAGTCATAGATGCACCCAGCTAGACCATAAAATTGCTATGATAAAATTTTATTAATTTTATGGAATAATAAAGTTTTGGTGGTGAGGGAATAGCTTTAGCCATAGAAGTTACATGAACAGTCATTGTAGTTCCTTTTCCTTGCTTGCTTTTCTTTCCCCTTCTCTCCCTGTCTCTCTCTGTCTGTCTCTGTGTCTCTGTCTCTGTCTGTCTTTCCATCTCTCTCTCTCTCTCTCTTTCTCTCTCTATCTCTTCTCTTTCTTTCATACCAGGAATCAAACTCAGAACCTTGCACTTACCAGGCAGGAACTATGCCACTGAGCTGTATTTCTGGCCCTCTCTTATGTTTCTTAGTTCTCTCTCTCTCTCTCTCTCTCTCTCTCTCTCTCTCTCTCTCTCTCTCTCTCTCTCTCTCTCTCTCTCTCCTCTTCCCTCACTCGCTCCCTCCCTCCCTCCCTCCCTCCATCTCTGATTTCCAGTCAATTAACTCAAAAAATTGTATCTTGCCAAGCAGTGTCTTTAGAGATGTTGACTGGTTTCTTGACCTAGTTTTTTCCTGCATATAAATTTTGGTTTTTAGAAGAACATGTGATCTCCAGGCATTGGTATATTCTTTATATCTGAAGAAAAAAAGAGAAAGAGAAGGGAAGAAAGAAAGAAAGAAAGAGCACAAAAAGAGGACAATGGATGAAGAAAGGGGAAAAATGAATTAAAGTTATCAACATTATCTGTCACACGCCTGCAACATTGGGATGCAATTTGGAAGTAGGACCAGAGATAACTAAGAGGCCATAGAATGGAGCATAAAGCATCCAAAAGCATTGGATTTGCCAGTTTTTTTTTTCATTTAACTATTATAATATGGTATATAGTTTAGACTACTGCATCCACCAACTTTTTATGTCCCTAGCTTGCTTACAACTGTTAGGCATCTAGTTGACTTTCTGAGTAAGATAAATTAGGTGGATATTTTACTTATATACTGTGCTCCTGTTAGAGCCAATGTCAGACAGCACCTGCTATGGTCAGCAGGATGCCATTCTTTCCTCAGACTAATGGACTCTAGCCTCAGTGCCGGACTTTTTGTTAAACACTGGGCAAAGGGAGATGAAAGAGATTTTTGTCAAGAGATTCACAACCCATGCCAGAAACCTCATGTCAATAGATAGTTACAATTTAACCTTAAATGTCATGTTCTTCCTTTCTTTTCACTTCATTCCTCTTATTTTGCATCTAATTAGTAATATGAAAGTGAAAGTAGTTTTATGTAGAAGTTCTATTATATTGGTGCCCAATTTTGATAATCTATCTGTATATATTTTAGTAAATACCTGTCAGGTTTTTAAATCTTTTATGTTTTCACTTACAGTGCATGTTTTTTATTTAGGAACATTTTTCAATCTATCAATTTTAAATTCCTCTACTAGAATCTTTTGGCTTGTACTTGGAATGGGAATGTTGGAAACATAAGGAGTTATGTGTGTGCTTTTCTCCCTGCTTGCTAAATAGAGATTTTAGTTTAGGGCCAGAGAGATAGCTCAGCAGCATAAGCGCCTACCTGCCAAGCCAAGTTCAATCCCCAGTACCGAGAGACAGACAGACAGACAGAGAGAGAGAGAGAGAGAGAGAGAGAGAGAGAGAGAGAGAGAGAATATTATTTAATATCTCATTTAATTCTGTAGCAGCCCTGAAAGGAAGATGTTGCTGGTTCCAGCATTTGTGTTTGATAGATGATAGCAGCAACGCACATGCCTCTGTAGTAGCTTGCTTAATGTCGTATTAATATCAAATGACAACTTCAATAAAGCACTTATATTCAGTGCTTCTAACTTTATGGAATTTGCATCTAACTATGTTTAACTAAGGAAATCCGATGTGTGGCGTTTCTCTGTTCTGTGCTGTGCTTGTTGTTTATAACCCGTGCATCTCATTTCTGCCGGTGTTTCTTACAGTGTGTCCCTTTACAAGTTATGGAGAAAGGAAAGACAAAGCCATATGTAGGGGAAAACACAAATGAGAGATGGAGGGGGAAGGTAGTTCAGGGGTGTTTGTTTGTTGAATTTTTTGTTTGTTTTGAGAATTACATTCTTTAGATTTTTTTCACTGCCTCAGAAATGGAATGAAATTAAGGAATAAAGATCTGAGTCTAAGTTCATCGAGTTGCCTTCAATTAAAAACCTCTTAATTGAAGGATTCTAAGGTAGCTTTTTGATTGGGGCTTTTATTATTATTATTTTTTTCTTGTTTCAGAACCTTTATTTGTTTATTCACTCATTTTTATGGCCGGCTCAGCCTGCCCCGAAGGCAGGGCTGGCACAGCATGTGGTGCCCGGGATTGAACCGCGGTCCCTGAAGCTGCCCAAGCTTTCCCAAGCAGGCGCTTTAGACCACTGAGCCATCCCGCCGGGCCCCTGATTGGGGCTTTTAAAGATAGATGATAGTCAATAAAATATATTAATTTATTCTCCTTTTGGTAAACCAAGGTCAGGCAACTCAATGCATATGCCCCACATGGCGGTATGCATAAGCCCTCCAGGGGCACCAACCATTGTGAATTTGAAACACATTATTATATTGGGTGACTAATGAACTTAAGTAACAATGCACAGAAATTGATATTTTGAGAACGTTGGGTTTTAAATTGTACTCTTCCCTGACTTTGCAGGGCATTAGATGGCTCATCCACCTCACAGTAGGTTTGTGGCTGATGGATTGAAATCTTTCTGCTGAATAGTATACATCCGAGATCACTGAGTTTTCTTCTAGTTTGCAAGCCTCAGTTTTCATATCACTTATTCTAATTTTTTTTTAAAAAAGAAAACACAACCATCCCAAACCCTTGATTACTATTAATTAATGCTTTTGTTTTTGTTTTGGAAGTACTGCAGATTTCACTAAGTCACTAGGTTGACCAAGGTTCTTTTGAAATTGTGATTGTCCAACCTCAGCCTCCCAGAGTGCTGGGATAATAGATGTCATTTCCTACTCACTCATAATTCACTTTAGCCATTCTTACTAAGGGAAAATATCCAGCACTTCACAACATGTGTGAAGATCCTAGGACTGTGGCTTCTAGTCTTTGCATTAGGATTGTGAAATAAAGGCATCCCTCACTCCCTTTTTTAAAAATTTATTATTTGATTGTTCCATGGTCTCACTATGCAACTTGGATTCATAGTGATCCTCCTGCTTTCAGTCTCGCCAGCACTGGGACTACAGGCATGTGACACTATGCCTGGACCCCGTGGCCAGCTCAGCCCACCCTGGCAGCCGGCCTGGCATGGCATGAGGTGCTGGGGATTGAACCATGGTCGCTGCACTTGCCTAAGGTGGCCTAGGCAGGCACTTTAGTCCACTGAGCTATCTTGCTGGTCCACTGCTTCATCTAGGCAGACCTCAAGGCTCCTTTCTATTGTTGGATGAGTTCAGAAGTCAGAGGAAGCATACATTTTTCTTTCGTTTTTATAAAAAAAGATCTCCAGTGTTATTAAATGTAACACAAAGGCCAAGTAGTGAAGTATTTTTAGCAGACATAAAATGATTTCAGTGGTTTGTCAAGTCCCTCAGCATGAAGCTGTTTACCTGCAAAGGATCAAATTGGATATAAGGGAATGCTTAAAATTAGGACCTGATGGCATTTGTCTTTGGTAGTTTGAATTCAAGCCTGTATTGTTCAGCACTCCTCACACTTTCAAATTTAGGGGATGTAATATTTTTGACATTTTCCTAAAGAAAGAAAGAAAATGTGCAAGTGTTATAAAGGTTTCTCAACTGGGGTACCCACGACAACAGCTATGAGTGTATGCCTATTCGCACTTCTTAAAGTATCACCATTGGGCCTGTGGTTTCTCCATCATCTATTGGTTTACTAGAAATGCAGATTCCCAGGGCTGCCCCAACCTTAGTGAGCCAGGAATGTTGGGGGAGGGGTCCAACTTCTCTGTGTAGCTCATCAAGCTTCCAGGGGGTGCTGATTGAGATTGAATTTTGAGACTACTGATAGTGGAAGGTGTTATCATTGCCACTTCATGGATGTATAGCTAATGCTCTATTTGTTTTGGAGCCCTTATTTATACTCACATTTTATGTGTAGATATCACGTGACCTCCCTCTCTTAATGAGAGGCGCAAAGGAGCAGTGAATTCCACAAATGGGGAGACAGTACTTTTTCAATGAACCAAGCAAGGGAGCACTTCATTGCTTTAGCATAATGACAGCAGGTTGTTAAAACTATTAAGGCAAGAAAATTAGCCTAGAAAAGTTTTAATGTCCCAAGTAGCATTTGCGTGGCTGTGTGCACTGAGTTGCTCGTCCTCTTCCCAGTGGAGTAGGAAAAAAGATGCACTTAAACCCCAGAGGAGAGAGTCTTCCATGTTAACAGAAGTGTGAGACACAAATTTTAATCATCACTTTCTACCCAAATGAGTCCATGAACAGCTTTCCCACTGGGGGCTAACCCATGCCACATTACCCACATTGATGGTGTCTGCAGTGGCTTTCCTGCAACACAATGTAACACTTGGGGGAAAGAGGTTTCTAAGTCTTGTGGTATCAGAATGAATTCTTAGGGCAGCTAGCTTTAATCACCCCTCTGCGGCTTGGGGAATGAACATTTCTTCCAGAGCTGAAAGCAGGAAACAGCATTCATTATGCCTTTCCATAGATCTTTATTTTGCAGATAATCAACACTGTAGGATCTTTTATAATCAAATAAGTAACATTTTAGACTATTATCTGTTCAACTAGGAGGAATATCATTGAATAGAAAATGTTGCTATGAAACTAGGTAAATGTATTATGTGTAGCACTTTATTTTACACATATGTGAGCCATCATATAATGCATATAGAAAAGTAAATCAAACACAAAAGTCAGTGCTTTATAACACTCAGCGAGAGCATGCTTGGGAGGATCCTAAGCTGGCGCTGCTCTCCAGACACCCCTGCCGCACATCCCAGGGCCCTGCGGAGTTTGTACACCACTCTGGCCCCTGCACACTTCACATGCTTGTTCTTCTCCCTGAAACCATCTCTGCTCTCCACATACACACATGTATAGGGCTGGCAAATGCCTCCTTGTCCCTGTGGATTGATTCAAAAGGTGCCCTCGTCCTCAGTAGCCCATGCCTGCAGCCACTTGGAACTGTCTTGGAGAATAACAGTTGGTCTGTTTTTCAGTCCCTCAACATGGACAACTCCCTTGTGTTTATGACGTGATCTTCATTCCTGGACCACACTAGACCCATTGTCAGCATGAAACAAACAATGCTATCATTAATGATGTTGTTTCAGCCTCCACTACCTTCCCAGACCAGAATCTCCAAAATGCACTGTCATTCTGCCCATGATTTGGTGCCCCTTTGAGAAAAATGGAAAGTCCAGCACTGTTCTGCTCCTTCCTCCTCCTCTGTCCCTTTCTACCCCTCTGCCACCCACCCCAGCCTTCCTACCTGCCTTGGCTTTGTGTCCTGTCCCTCAATCTCTCCTCGATTCCAGTCTTGCAGATCGAAAGTCTTCAAGTTCAGTTCCCTTCCTGTTTTTCCTCCTCCATAAAATGATGGGATTGCTCTTGTTGCTGAAATAAAGAAACTTGAGGCAGCTACTCAACTTTCTCACCTAGAGCATTCTTACCTCTTCTACAGGGAGAGAGCTCTATGATCTGTTGATCTATGCAGAGCAATGAATTCACAGTTGAGCCTGCTGTCTTCTAACACTCATCAAGTGCTTTCATTATGGTGGTTGGGTGGCCAGAGAGAACTTGTGACTGTACATTTTGGTCCTCAAGGGTCACTAGCTGTTTGCCACTTATGACAAGACATAACTTAGAACTTTTGAGAATATTCAAATCACCATATACAGCATAGGATATTTAGGAGATTTTCTGAAATATGGATAAGGAAATGTACACAGTGAAAATGAGTAAGGGACCAAAACCAGTTTCCTGTCCCCCTCCATCCCTCAGAGAGATGAGCCAGAGGTAGGTGTTCTCTTGGACCGGCTATGTAGAAAGCTCCATAGGAGGGACGTTATTCTTCTTAAACCTTAGGACAATAATCAGATGATTTTTCAATATACATTTGAATTAGACAGGATTTAATATGAAAAAGCTGCCTGGAAATATCAGTAGCCAGTACTTGTGGTTCTCTGAGGCTGTGGGAAGTTGTAGGCACTCCACCCAGGGGTCTGTGGCAGCTAAAATACAATTCGTTGCTTCCCCTGAGGGAAGGGACTAGGTGTCTGCACCCACCTACCTCATTTTGAGGAAATATATGTTGGACGTCTGTTGTCCCTGGACCATTCATCTGGGTGTGCTTCAGTCCTGGTAAAGGACTGGTAAAGTATAAGTTGATGACACTGTGTCACAAGCCTCATGTCTCATGTCCTAGGCACACTTTAGAATCTTTCGTGGTCGGCCTTAATTGCCATGATTCTGTTCAGCAACTGGACTTCCACTCAGATGGAATACTGAATGTTCCACATATGAATCCCTCCCCACACTGTCACTGTGCCTGCAGTATTGCTGTTCTTTATTCTTGTGTGTCTCTCAGTCTTTCTCCATACCCCCTTTCCCTGCAGTAGTCTCTGTCTCCAAATGTCTCAAGGTTTATCCCAAACTTCTGGCCTATTTTGTCTGATCTCTTGCTTGTTTGTACCTGTAACCAAGAATGATCCCCCTCTTTTCTTCCTTGCCTCTCTTTCCAATCTTAGTGACTCCACCATGAACTTGCCTCTGAGCTATTACGACAAAAACTTTTTTTTTTTTTTTCATTCACTTCCCAGACCAGGTAACTTCAACTTTGGGATTGATGTATCTCTCCCGGTCTTTCATGTATGCAGTTCTTTGCCATACAACCTGATGACAAGGCAGAGCAGCAGTCATCTGCCTTGTGCCCTAGGGTAGCTCTCATATTGTAAGTTCTATAATAGATAATAAACAAATGCAAAGGTTAAGCATCAGGTTTGGGTTTAAAAGGCTGGAGGTGGGAAAAGCAGGTCCCTATCCTTGCTCTGAGCCAAGGAGTCAGGCCGGCACGTGAGCATCTGTTTCCAGCTACTTCCGTAATCCTCCATCCCCACAGACTATTCCCTTACCCATGTCCTGTGACTTAGAGCATTATATGTGAACTGTGAACAAGAAGGCCTGGTGCTTCGTGATTTAAGAATGGCTTAGAAGATCATGTGAAGACTCTCGCATGTACTTCATTCTTCCAAATACTTTAGACTATATATTACATTGAGCAGAGTACAGTTAGCAACTTTTATTTCCATCCCAATTGTACTGAGAAGCAATAAGTGGGGAGGCAGCTGCATCCCAGCTGCAGAGAAATCTGCAGGCAAGTCTCAAGACAATATTATTTTTTTAAAGTGATGTCAGTGATATAAAATAAAGAGAGAAGATCTGTGTGGCTGCTCAACAGTCTTCCATTTTTGCCTTCCAGGAGACTGAGCTGTTAGACCTCAGCCTTGTCAAGGACGCCAGGTGCGGGAAGCACGCCAAAGCTCCCAAGGTAGGAAGCTGCATGATACATGCACCAGCTGCCGCCTTGATTGTCTGTCTGTGTCGTGATATCAATTAATCGCCCCAATTAAAATTTCTTCTGTTGTTGATGTTGTAAAACACAGAAACCAGGATGCCCTAATCACTTCCATTTTTATGAAAAGATGGTATCTATGAGTGAACATATGGACTGTGGACATGGGGTTTATGTTGAGCCCTCTAATTTCATTTTTGCTTGAGAAAAAAAAAGAAAAGAAAAGAACCATGCCAAAGTAACAGGTTAAGGATTTCTAATGGGAAAATTTAATACTCAAAATATTATACTGGGGCCAACAAGATGGCTTAGCAGTCTAAAGTGCCTACTTAGGCAAGCTTAGGCAACCTCAGGGACCTCATTTCAATCCCTGGCACCACACGCTGCACCAGCCCCACCCTCAGGGCAGGCTGGGTTGGTCATAATAACAGAAAAAAAAAAAGAAAAGGAAAATATGATTATACTAGAAAATTTTGGGCCTGATCTTGACACCACCACAAGCAGAAAATTCCCTACTCACCCTCACGTCATGGGCCACAGTCCAAGATAGGCACAGTGAAAATGCTGTACAAAATGCTTTTTAGGTTATTGGAATAAGATGAAGAATAAGTGAATTTTATACATGAAACTGAAATGAATTTAAATTTGGGTACCATCCCCCAGGTAACTACTATTCCACAATTGAAGAAATTGAAAATCTCCAACAGTTCTTATGCTAAGCATTTTGGATAAGGAATACTTAACCTGTACTGGTTAATTCTAAATGGCTAAGATGAGGTTGAAATTATTTGAAAAACTCTCTTTCAGCCTCATAAGCATAAGTGAACTAACCTTTAGATAGGATGAATGAAGATTTGCTAGCTTGACTGTATACAAATGAAATAACTCTACCTGGGAAGCTAAAACATGTGGTCTTTATTAAGAAGATGTTACTAGTGAAGACCAGCATACTGTCGCAGCAACTGCGTGAGCTATTAAGTATTCTGGTCTCAAAAACTTGCTAAAGAAATATTCAATGAAAGACTTACAATTTATGTACATGTTTTGAAGATTAAAGTGTTGGATGAAGACAGTGCCTGCTTTTAGTCTGAAGGGGCTAGTAATGGATATATTGAATTATAATCACAATGGAAAAGTATTTTTGAAAATATTTGAATTTTAGTTCTTTAAGTGTTTCTTTCTACCTGAGTGTGTACTAGCAAAAAGGTAAGTACAACTGCCATTTAAGGGCACAGTACTTCTTTCCATAATTGATATGAAGCTTGCAATTTTCTTTTTGAGTGCCTTCCTGTAGCTTTGTTTCATCCCTTAAAATCAAAGTAGTTTCCTTGACATCCAAAATGATCTGTTGCTTTGGAGATATTAGAAAAAAAGTTACCTGGGATGATGATTTTGCAGGGGTGGAACATGGGATCGCTGGGCGCTGGTGACTTCCTAGGGCAGACCCCCGAGGCTCAGGAACGTGAGAGGTGAGAGGCAAACACGAAAGATGCGTAGAAGGAGAAGTCCAACTCTGTGAAGAAGTTTTCCATAAATGTTTCACTGAAACTGCTCTGTAACTCTTCACTTCCCAGAAGTAGGGAATTTCCGTGGATTATTCTTTCAGCTTATAATGAATACTGTCTTGAGATTTTGGAATTATTCACATTGTTTAGTGTAGGAAAGAATTTCCAGTTACTCTTATCCCAGCAACATTTTAACCAAGTTTCATATAAACTTAGTTCAGAGGACCACAAGGTATTGATGACTTAGCTATGAAATTTATCTCTCCATGCCGGTTTCTTAGCCTAACTTAAAATTTCTCTTTCAATATTGGGTAAGACACCACACCAGACCCTGCTGTGTCTCTGGCATGAGTATTCAAAGTCAGTGTTCCTGCCACATGGAGAGCTTCAGGCTGGAATCTGTCTCTTTTAGTGTAATACACAGCCAGCTTATCAGTTAAGTTTATGGATGTAGTTTGATAAATGGTTATTGAATGCTGGTAAACAAACAGAGTAGCATCTGTGCTCCACTCAGATGATAAACCACTATTAGATCCTAAAATGCTGCTCTTGAGGACAGACTTGTAACACTCAGAGTACTTTGGCTTCGTCGACTCTGTTAACACTTTCTCTGAGGGGCCAATTGCTTTCTCTGGGCCTTCTTCCTCCTTTCTTCCCTGCTGGTGCATAAGGGCTACCACACTCCAATATTTTCAAAGCCTGGTCCTATGGAAGATTACCTCTGGGGCCTTTCTAAACTTCAGAAGTCTTCCATATAGGCTCCATGGTGAGAATGATAAATACTTCATAGGATTCCTATGAGGAGTCAAGGAAATAACTGATTAGCAAAGCATTCCTACAGAAGTGTTCAACTTTACCAGCTCATAGGCACTGGGTGGGACACTTTGAAAAGTGTTGCCTCTTTCCCTTCTCCAAAGATGCTGGTGTTATGTGAATTTTACTAATAGAGGTGTAGTATGGGCATCAGGGTTGTGAAAGACCAATTTGCAGCAAAATTGGAGCAGCATTATTTTAACTTATGGTAGTGTGTAATGAAGATTCACTAAATATGAGCTGCTATTATTTTTATGTTCTTTCCCATGTTGGGGATTGTACCTGGAGTACCCAGCTTGCCAGACCAGTGCTCTGCCATTGGGCTGTAACCCCTAGTGGCTCCCTCTTCCTTTTTTATTATTTAAAATTTCCAGTCAGATTTGCAGGAGTCAATTTTCATTGAATTGACTTAAATTAGAAAGAAAGTCTCAGTTTAAAATGAATAAATAAAACCACTATGTACATGAAATGTTAAGGATGTTTTGCACCTTGCAACACAAATGCTGGGTGTTGGGGAAGTCTGATTAGGGAGTTCAGTTAATGCCACCATTGCAGGGCATCTCTTTCTCTCCTGGGTGTAGGCTTTGGGAGTTAAAGGAGTGACTCACTGTCCACTGGCACCTCATAGCATGATCACAGCCGAATATCTTGGTGAGGAAAGCACACTGGTGCCAGAGGACAGCCAGGCAGGACACCGCTAAGATGCCTGGAGTAAGAGCAGCAGAATCTCGAGTAGAATAGAAACATGAAGACATCAGCGGAGAGTGGGGAAAGCTGAGAGATGGAGGAATATCGGGCAGCTTAATAGCAGGACAGACTAATGCAAGTCATTCTGTAAAGCTTCTGGTTCACAGAGGCAGAAAGATCATTTGCAGAATCGACATTTATCAAAATACCCAGGAACCCCGTAAATATTTATCTGTGTACTCATATTATTTTTGTTTTTCACAGCGTCTCATTCCATTAAAACTCAACATGTAGTTGGAAATGAACTGTTTTCTAGGCCTGCTGTGATGTGCAATAACATTTAAGGAAATGGAAGAAGCCTGCGTGTGCTGCCCTGCTAACAAATTTAAATGTGGGCTCACAACACAACAACTCCAGATCTGTTTTTCTCTCTATTGCCTTTGTTCAAGTGACCAATTTTGAAATTTCTAATTGGAAAAACATTCAGACTTTTTATACAAATGCAAAAGAAAAAATACAGAATAAAAGAAATCTTACCTTTTAGAGTCTACATCCTCTATTTGTTTTTCCCTTTCCTGCATCTTGCACGGGATTATGAAGTGTGCGTAAGGGCAAGTCTGTGCCATCGTTTTGCACTCCCCGCAGTGTTACTTCAAATGGTTTTTCACTTTGAAAGCGTTTTTCACTCTGATTGGTTAGCAGTTCCTGACCCAGCAGGTCAATTTAGTGGCTCGTGTGTAGCACTGTTGAAATGAAATAAGCTCGACTAAATTTAAAAGTATCAGTCTTGTGCATGCCAAGTTGTCGGGTGAAACTTTTTTCGTATGCCCAACTGTGTGTTCCCAGGCAACACCCCAACATGTTTGCTACCATGGGCAGCAAGAGAAAAGTTCCAAAGATGCTGTAGCATCAGTGGTAACCTTGCCATCCTCCGGCTTTGCAGCACGCACTGAGTCCTTGAATGTGTTTGAAGGGAAGCAATGTAGAGATGCAGACTTGGGAAAACCTCAGGTCAAAAAAAAACTTTGCCTGTTTCTTCTTGAAAGCAGCCCTCAGTTGGACTCTGTAAGCAGCAGTCTCATTGTACAGACATTGCTATGTTCTCCCCACTTCATTATATGAAAGCTATGTGATGTCAGCAGTTGACAGTAGCCTTGGAAAATATTGTTCAGTTTTACTTTCAAACTGTCTCATGCATACACAGAAAACTGCTTCATGGGCTTCTCAGACTACAAGTTCATTTCAGTTGGTAAAGGTCAGTACATTTCACATATCTGGTGTTAATCTCAGTGTATGGATTCCTTATAAACATCTAGGTCACAACTGAGTTCTACAAGGTGTTTAGCACCACAAGAACCCCTCAGGCACATTAGAGTAAAATTCATTTTTAAAAACTGATTAAGGTTTGCTTTCTTAATCTCTATAGAAAGCGATGGCTTTTATTTTACTTCATGCTTTGATTTGACAAATGGTCATCAAGAGATGAGTTATGCACTGTTTTGGCCACTGGAAAATCAGCAGTGAACAAAAGGAACAAATAATGCTGCTCTGCATGTAATGTCCTACTTAGCCGCAATGGTACTGGCAAAGTGGGGCTTTTATGTTTGCCACCTGCTGTCACTGAGCAGGGAGTTGGAAAGCAGTGTACGCGAGAAGTTCTAGCCCTGTGAATAGGCTCCAGAACCTCACAGGGAAGGGAAGCCAAAGACTAGATGAATGGCACTGAGAAAAGGCAGAAGAGGAGAACCTTGGCCTTTTAATGGTGGACAGGCTTTCTATTTTATGAGCCATAGTGGAGTGCATACTTAATGAGATGCAGTTATTAGAGTAGAGATGTGAATTTAGTAAGGGAGAGAACAAGGTGAATGGCCAGATGAGGAGCGAGCCAGGCAGAGATTCCAGCATCAGCAGAAGTCCTGAGGTGAAAGCTAGCATAGCACCTTCTGCGGAGGGGCAAGGAGGTCAGTGCTGCTATGGGGGAAACCAAGCTAATGACTTGGACTTTATGTCCCGTGGAAGTGGGAAAGCATCCAAAAGTTCTGGAAAGATGACCTGACTTTCTAAAAGCATCATTGGCATGCTTGAGTTAGGAGCAGACTATAGGGATAGACAACAAAGCAAGGGATACAGAGTGACTAGCTTGTGAAGACATTCTGGGCAGTGGTAAGGATGATTTTTTTAGCAAGGTGGTGGCTGTAAAGATAGTTTAAAAATGACAGCATCTCAGTGTGTATTGTAGATGTAGACCCAAGTTTTGCTCATGTTTTCCACGTGATGTAATTCAAAAAGAAAAAAAAAGAAAAGCTTTAAACAGAACAAATAGGGTTTTGCCCTGGGAAATTAGGGCAGTTGAGGCAGTCACCATAAGCTAGCAAAGAAGAAACACATTTCAACAGAAAAATGCCAAGCTTCACCTTGGGTGTTTAAGGTCTTGTGACAGGTTTCTAGCTGAGGACGTTGAGAAGATATTCAATATGGAGTGCAAGAGAGAGAGAGACTGTCCTTGAAGATGCAACTTTGGGTAAAGTTTGGGTGACATTGCATAAGAAATGTAGGCATCAAAGGACTTATGAAAACCTAGATACGAGGTGTCTGGCTGATAACTTTGAGGAGCTTAGGAGGAGCCAGTGAAAAAATTTGGAAAGGAACAATGGTACCTGCCAAAAATAATTTCAATCAGTGCTTCCAGCAAGATACTTATGCCAGTGCTCCTCAGTGCATGAGGAGATACACATAAAGAGACACACATTTCAAGCAAATGAGTATTATCCAGCTGGTAAGACTGGGTGAAACTCATGCTGCAACATGAATAAATCTTGAAGATATTGTACTAAGTGAAAGAAGCCTGATAGGAGAGGATTGGCATTATTTATTCCACCCATGTAGAAGGTGCCCAGAAGAGGCAACTGTACCGGGAAAGTAATATGGTGAGTGCCAGTGCTCCCTGAATGGGAGAACTCACAGGGCTGGTTGGCAGGTGAAGGGCACAGTGCTTCAGTCTAGGAGATGAACAAATTCTAGAAAAGAACGCTGGTGATTTGAGGCTACAGTGTGAACTTTACACCATCTAGTTATACACTGGAAAAAAAGGTAAGTTTTATGCTATATATGTTACCACAGTTAAAAAAGAAACCATCACTGAGTGGGGAGTCTTTTTTGGGTTACCTAAGAGTGTGTTTTAAGAAGAGAATCACACACTGGATTTCCTTCATACTGTATGTATGTATTTATTTATTTATTTTCCTGAAATTTCACTCTTGCACACTGGAAATTTTCCTGAAGATACCATTTTATGTAGTCTTTAAATGCTTTTTATATATGTATACAATACATTTCTTACTATCAAAATAGGCTATTAGTATAAGGATTGTCAAATCCGAAATAGCTCATCATGGAGCCTGGATGCCAGTTTATAAATCTCATAGCAAGCTGTTCTTCAGTCGTTATGCAGTAGTGGTTTCAATGAATCATCTGTGGGGTCTGATGTTAAAATAAGGGCTTTATTTGTCTACGTTTGCTGATTGCAAGTATTTCCCTGGCTCCATACTGCTTTACCATTATGTGAAACCACAGACATCAAATTTGGCTGAGATACTTAAGGATTAGGAAAGAAAAAAAAATCAGTTTATATAATAAAAGTTTCTTTTTAGAAAATTTTACCTTTTCTCCTTGATTGCTGACAAGAGCAACCTTTGGCCTTATTCTTGGATCCAACTGTTAATTCACCTAACATGCACAATAGTTTTTTGCTTTATTTTTGTCATTCTTTTCCCATAAGTGGGCTTATTTGCTTAGTTACTAACTGGAACAAAGTAGCATGAAAACTTCTCAGAACTGTGTGTATGTGAGAGTGTGACAGCTATTCATGTGTATCTTCAGATGTAAATTATATGGCATAGTTCCTTTTCATGTTCATTAAATTCCATAGATGACAGTGGTTTCCTTGGTAACAAAAACCTTTATATAACTAGTTGGAGACTTGGTAGCAGAAATATCAGGATGCTGCAGGTGGGGGTGTTAAGGAATAGATCCCTGGGTAGAAGTTTGCATTCATACCTCTTCCGGCTTTTCCGCTTGCCCTTTTCTCTTCTGTCCATTCAGTCATGAGCAAGAGACTTTTTAAAAATGTCCCACTAAAGTATAGAATATCTTCTCTAATGGTGAAAAGCTCTTTCCTTTTTTAAAAATGATCTCAGACATGCTAAGTCTTTTCTGTGATGTTGATATGATGTCCTGTATTTAAGAAGAAGTTGATGTGCATCTTAGCAACTGTTAAACCTGAGCATTTGAGCAAAGCCTACATTACTTGCATACATGTGTTTTCATTCCAGTGTTAAATATGGTGAACAGTGTGTTTTAGTTAAGATTCCTTTTTTATAGTAGCAGTCATCTATCTTAGTATTCATTGCATAACAGTTCAAAAGGCCCTCCAAAAGTTGAAGAGGAGAAAGTTCTGCCAAGAGGTAAATGGGAGATAAAAGACATGACAACCAAGAGCATGTTCACTATGACCCAGAATAGATCCTTTTTGAAGACGGGATTGACAATATGAGTTAACTAAACCTCAGGTCTTTGCAGAAATTTGGAATGATTTATTATTGCTTCTGTCTCTTGTAATTCATTCTACCTGGGTTTGTTCTACCTGTATTGGGCCAGAGTTGCACCTGGGAAACCTATCTCAACTTCTTTTCTTTCAAATGCAGAGCTATGCCATCTTGTGGACATATCTGATATTAATTTCTGAAATTCTGTAGCGACTTAGGCTCTAAGCCAGGGTTGTCAAATTTGGGTTCTAATATAAAGATATGAAGAGTACTTGGAAAGCTTTTAAAATCTTGGTGTTCTGTCTACACCTAGATGAATATGAGTCTGGTGTGAGGCTGAGACACCACTATATTGTCTTTAAAGCTTCTGGAGGTTCTGGTGTTCAGACGAGTTTGAGAACCTTTACTTCACATAGGAAAGGCTTCTCTTTCATGTGCAGAAAAGTACTGAGAAGTTTCGGACAAAATTTTCTTGTCAAAAGGACAGGTCTTCACTGTAGTCTTTTTCAAACTTGATCGCTATACTTAAAGCAAAGAAATGGCCCAGATTTCCTTGTTAGGCTCTTCTGACTTCTGTAACAAAATACCACAGAATGTATGGCTTGGATTACAGAAACTTAACTTTTCCTTTTGTTTTTTGAGACATCTCTGGGCTTACTTTCACCCTGTGTCATCACGTGGTCCTGCCTTTGTCTCTATGTCCTTGTTCTTGCTCTGATAAATGACAGGTCATGTTGGATGAGGGTTCACCTAATGGCCTCATTTACCTTAATTATCTCTTTAAAGCCCTATCTCCAAGCATAGTTATATGTAAGACACTATAGTTTAAGGTGTAACATATAAATATCAAAGAGACACAGTTAGCCCTTAACAGTATTTGCTCACCTTTTACAAAAGCAACTTTATGTTTTAACATGTCTTTATGAGGAGTGATGCTATAAGATGTTTCTAACTGCTGTTCTAAGAAATGCAAGATTTTTTTTTTTTTTTTTTTTTTTTTTTTTTTTTTTTTTTTTTTTTTTTTTTTTTTTTTTTTGAGACAGGGTCTTGCTATGCAGTTCAGACTGGCCTTGAGCTCACTTTTGTAGCCCAGGCTGGTCTCGAACTCACACCGATCCTCCTGCCTCAGCCTCCCAAGTGCTGGGATTACAGGCGTGTGCCACCACGCCCGGCTCAAGATTCTTTTTCTTTATAGTCAGTGTGATTGTCAAAGTAAATAGAATCATTTTACAGACAGGCATGACTGCTTCTGGGAGGTAGCTCTACTTATCTTTTTTGTTTTGGTTTTGGTATTTCATGATTTTATTTTAACAAAGTGTGTGAAAAAGGGCCACTCTTTGTGATTATTATAATGAATTAAATAAAAATAGCAAGCCTGTACTTTTTTTAAAAAAAGCAAACCAATATAATCTTCTCCTAACAGGAGATTTCCTTAAATTAGTACCACATGCACCATATGCAGGTGAGTTGTAGACTTACCAGTCTGATTACTTTCCACTGTTAGTCAAGTCACTGTGTTATTTTGTCAGTGCATATTAAAAAAAAAAAAAATCAACTGTAGAAACATCATGTTCATCCCTAGCAATAGACCTTTCCACAGATATGGGGAGAAGAAGAATTCTCCACTGTCTGCTTCTTGGCCTCTCAGCCAAATTCTCCAGGCCTCAGTTCTAGCTTGGCAACCTTCTGCACAGGCTCTGTATTTATATGCTAGACTGACACTAGAATGGTTATCCTAACAAAATTAACCAACAACAAATGTTAGAGTAGCTGTGGGGAAAAAAGAACTCTGCTCCACTGCTTGTGGGAATGCAGACTGGTGCAACCATTATGGAAAGCAGTGTGGAGACTCCTCAAGAAATTAGGACTGGAAATCTCATTCAATCCTGTTATCCCCCTACTGGGAATTTTCCCAAAAGAACTGAAAACATCATACCATAGTGATATATGTGCGCCCATGTTTATAGCAGCATAATTTGTGATAGCCAGATCTTGAAAATACCCCAAATACCCATCAACTGAAGAATGGATGAAAATGATGTGGCATTACAAACTTGAAACCTTCGTAGGTAAGTGGATACAACTTGAGGCTGTATTCATAAGTGAAACAAACAAGACTCACAGGTGTAAATATCATATTGTCTCCCTACTGTAAAAAAAGAGAGGAGAAAAGTTAGGTAGGGGCAAATCCATACATGTACATATACAATTTGAATAAGGCAAGAGTCCTAAGAATCTCCATCAGGTTTTTGAAAATAGCAGTTAATGGGTAGAATTCTCACCCTAACTAACTCATTATACTGATATCTGTGAACTAAGCAACTACATTGAGGAAAGCAATGCATAATACTAAAACCATGCTTGAAATACCTGTCATCTTGGTCTTCTACATGTGTATTATTTCTAATGTCATATCAATTATTACTATACTCTCTTGAAAGTAATTTTTAAAAAGATAATGAAAGAACATGAGCCAGGTGTGGTGGTGCACACCTGTAATCCCAGGACTTGAGGAATGGTTCAAGTTAGGGACCAGCCTGGGCTACAGAAGTGAACTCAAGGCCAGCCTGTATTGTATAGTAAGACCCTGTTTGAAAAAGAAAGGAAAAAAAATGAGAATCAATAAAAAAATTTTAAGATTTCTTGAAAGCATGCAGGAATAGTCAATCGTATGTTCCATCTTGTATAATTTTATCTATTAATCTGAGCAATAGATTTATTGATAAAAATAATTTATCAATCACTGTTACTCAGCTATTTTTGTTTTGAAAATCTGTAACATATATGCTGTTACATGTTACCCTGTTTCTCCCTTTGCTTTTGTTTTTCTTGCTCTTGTTTTCACTCTTCAAACTTAAAAAAACAAAAAAAAACTATAATAAAAAAGAAATAGTGTAATCAATTGAGGATGTTAAAACAGAGGCTGGCATGTTATAATCATTTTTGGAGAAATGGTAGAAGTTTAAATATTGAAATTTTTTTACTGGGGTTCTGTGTGGGGCCCTGTGAACAGCTGCTCTACGTTCCTGTGCACATTCTGTGACTCGGAGCTGAAACACGTTACATGACTTTTCTCACATGATATGAAGGGGCAGGGCTGATGTATGTCAGGCCCTGAGAAGTTTGCTCTCCATTGCCCCTGGTCCTCTTTTGTGTGCAGAAGTAGCTTTCTTGCAGGCCATGTTGTTTGTGTGTCATTGGCGCTCATTTGCATAGGCCTGGGGCATTCAACATGCCTCTGTGTACCTCCTAGGGACACAGTAAGAGTCATAGTTAACAAATGTGTTAAACAGCCAGGAGTTTGTACCCTTGGTGAGTCAGCTACAGGCTGTATTAGGAAGCAAGATATTTCATATCTCTGAAAATTATTCTATCTGAAATACAGAATAGTCATCATGTTTATCTTATTGATTGTTGTGAGAACCCAAAGACTGAATGCATAAGAAACAATACAAATACAACTCCACTGTATTATTAAATACATAAACTGTAGCTATGAATGTATTTTTTTTTAATTTTTTTAATTTTTTTTTATTTTTGAGACAGGGTCTCACTGTGCAGTTCAGGCTGGCTTTGAGCTCACTTTTGTAGCCCAGGCTGGTCTCAAACTCACAGCGATCCTCCTGCCTCAGCCTCCCGAGTGCTGGGATTACAGGCATGCGCCACCACGCCTGGCTCTATGAATGTATTTTTATTAACTGTTTAAGATGTGTAAGTAATGCTTATGACATGTAGTTAGGTAGGAAAAAGCAACCTAAAATTACATAGTTTACCTGTTTATAGCAGAATTGCATGTACTGCTTCAGGCTGAGAAATGTATGTTTTTGTACCTCTGGTATTTAAACCACCTGTAAAAATCTACCATTTATATATTATCTATAGAAAAATGAATCTAGATCATACTTATCTGTATAGCCCAACATCTGCCCCCAGAGAACCATTACAGTCATCCTATACAGCTGTTATTTAGAAAACCGCCTAGATTTGCCAACAGTTGAATAGATTTTCTCAACAATCAAAATAATTGTAGAACAATTTGCTTTCAGTTAAGAACATACTTGTAGCCTTTTCTGCACTACAAACCACAGAAACAAAATCCAAGCACAGCTTTGAAAACAAATAACAAGATCTGGGGTCAAAGACCTACATTCAAAGCCCAACACATACATTAGCCACAAGTACCCAGGCAGTTTCTCTGTAAATTACAATGCTGGCTCCAGGTGGTTGGGCTATGTTCAGAAATAAGGCACAAATGGCCATTACTGAGTAGTCTTGCAAGGACTTAATTGTCCTCATCGTGAAATAAAGGGGATGAGTAAGACGATCAATAGGGACTGGATATAATCTTTATATACATCTTAGACTTACTTTGAAAATCAAATGATGTTCATACCTCAAATGGCTTTACCAGTTAAAATATGTGACAGAGTAGATTTTTGAGACAATTTGAATGAAAAAAAAAAAAAAAAAAAAAACCTACATCAAAGCCTTTGGACATAATACTTGACACATGGTAATTATTTTCATGGATGAGAGAATTCTTTCACTATAGTTTCTCTTTGCTACATTTTAATTTATATAACTAAAATTTGAAATGTAAAGTATTCCAAAATATGGTATTGATATTATATAAAAAGGTTCAATGTTTCTTTGTTTGTTTATTTTTTTATTTTATTTATTTATTTATTTATTTTTTTGAGACAGGGCCTTGCTAAACAGTTCAGGCTGACCTGGAGCTCACTTTTGTAGCCCAGGTTGATCTCGAACTTGCACTGATCCTCCTGCCTCCTCCCAAGTGAAAAGTTTCAATTAAAGACCACAAAAAAGTGTTATGATACTTGCTTCTTGATAGATCTTTGTCCATCACAAAATTCAGGTTATCAAAGGTTACTTAAATCAATGTCCACAGAGACTTTAAGAAAATAGAATTATTAATTAAATAGTGTACTTGTTGGTGTTTACTGTGAGATAATATCGTAAGGATTAGCAGATCATAAAATTTTCCTCTTCTTACATCGTTTTGCCATGTCTTTTATATATCTGTACCCATATGCTGGTATACATGTAAATTTGTATTTAATCCTTACCTATTTCAGGTAAGATTAGGGGATATACAAGAAGAATTTGCTCATTGCTATCCCTGTGTATGAAAAATTGCTACTTTTTTGCTTAGCGACAGAGAGTTCTGTAACAACTCTAGCTCAGTGTCACGTGACTGCCGTGGAATAACAGAAGTCTTATAAGACAAGTGTGTGGCTGAGCATATAGCTCAGGAGTAGAGCTCATGTTCCCAAGGTGAGAGGTCCTGGGTTTGAACTCCAGGAACAAAATAAAAAATAAAATTTAAAAATAAAAAAGATATTATTGATCAAAATTTGTTAATGCTGGATTCTTCTACTATAGTATTTCTCATAGCCTTTCCATGTTTTACACATGGACTGAGGCCTTTTTCCAACTGTGGGCCTCTGTCACAGGTGTCTCACAAGCTTAGTGTTCTGCTGAATTCACATGATTAACCATTACTCTAGTTGGTTATTATGAAATTAATCACACTCCATTTTGTATTCCCAGTTTAGATGTGACTTTTGACCTTTAATAGGCTAAATACTCAAAGAGGTTAAAGACCAACTTCTTAGGGGACCTAAACCAGGGAAGTCCTTCTTAAATTTTTCATAGCAAGCCACTAATTTTTGAACTGTATTGTATTATGTGTTATCTTTCAACTTTCAACTTTAAATATTTGAATTAATCTCCCCCTCCTTTTTTTGTTTTTTCAAATTTCTAACTCCAATGATGCCAGAAACCCATGGATATTATACAGACATTTTTTTTCAAAACATAAAAATGTTCATTCATTTTCATAGCTCCTGGAATCTGGCTTGGCTAGATCCAGTTTAGGTGATCCTAGTACCTGCTGCAGCGCTAAGTGTAGGAAACTGTGCCTACTGACAGCCATCTTTGGAGATTGACTATCTGTAGGTTCACATCTGATGCCTTCTGTTCAACTCTGCTACATCAGCCATATGCATATTTTGTCTCAAGATACTTGCACTTAACATCTGCGTTATGCAAGAGTCTTACTATTTGTTTGCTTTTACTTTTAATGATTTTCTTAGCATATAATAAAAACTTTTTATAATTCATCAAAAAATTACTAAGATAAGTTTAAATTTCAATTTAAAAATTTCTTTCTAAAATAGAAGAGGTAATAACTTACAGAAAATTGTTTCCCTAACATAATTTTTCTTTATACACATGGTAACTAACATTCAATTTCACCATCTGTAGTTGAAATAGATAAGTCTCTTTTAATCTGATATAAGCTATATTTGCTTTCATCCTTTTAGTACTATAATTTAGATTATTTTTGTAAGATTTTTTTAAGCTGTCATGGGTTGTGGCACATAAAAGTGACCCGAGAAATCAAATAACTGTTGACATGACTGTATTAGTCATATCCCAACTGTCTAAAGATGTATTAATTAGAAGGATCTATTTAATGTTGTCGGATCTTTGAAGCATCCTCCTATGCTAATCATTTCCTTGTTTGAAGATCAAAGATTGCTTAGAAGATACTGTCTACATAGTTTCACTTTGAAATTTGGATGCTAGAAGAAAATCTAAATAGAATTGACTTGTGATGTCTTATGTTTGTTTTGTCCCATATCAAACAATGTGAAAGAGCTGGAAAAGGAAAACTAAATTTTATGATTGCAAAAATTTATTTTTTTATTATTTATTTATTTTATTTTTACTTTTTTTGTCTTTTTGATACAGGGTCTCACTATGCAGTTGAGGCTGGCCTTGAGCTCACTTTTGTAGCCCAGGCTGGTCTCGAACTTGCACCGATCCTCCTGCCTCAGCCTCCCGAGTGCTGGGATTACAGGTGTGAGCCACCACACCCGGCTCTGTTTGCAAAAATTTAAAGTGCAAGCCGGGCGTGGTGGCGCACGCCTGTAATCCCAGAACTCGGGAGGCTGACGCAGGAGGATCGGTGCGAGTTTGAGACCAGCCTGGGCCACAAAAGGGAGCCCAAGGCCAGCCTGAACTGCATAGTGAGACTCTGTCTTGAAAAAGACAAAAAAAAAAAAAAAAAAAATTAAAGTACAAAATAATAAAGTCAATAATACTTTCATGTAAAGTCTCTATACAGACAGTTGAAAGGGGCATTATCTTCTTGTCTTCTAAAATAAAGGAATGAGTGGCTGAATTTATCGGAATCAGTTACTGAAAGAATTTTGCAAAGTATGCTAAAGAGTCCATTAGATAAGTTAATAGTAAACCAGACTCAATATTTCATTTTATGGATAGCTGCTCAAAATTTCATGGTTTGACTTGATAGCGTGGAAGACAGATCAGTTACTTGAAGGAGGGTATTGAGCATCCAAAATACTGTGGAAGACAGCCAGGCATGGTGGTGCATGTCTATACTGCCAGCACTTGGGAGGCTGAGGCAGGAGGATCAGTGGGAATTCGAGACCAGCCTGGTCTAGAAAAGTGAGCTCAAAGCCAGCCTGAACTGCATAATGAGACCCTGTCTCAAAAAGAGAAGAAAGAAAGACAGACAGACAGACAGACAGACAGACAGACAGACAGACAGACAGAAAGAAAGAAAGAAAGAAAGAAGGAAAGAAAGGAAAAAGAAAAAATACACTGTAGAGGAGCTGCAAGAGCCTCATTATTTCCATTTTTAAAGGAAAAATAGAATGAATGGCTATTTCAGTGTGTACAATTTAAAGTCATATAGATTGATTCTTTGTTCCTTTTCCCTCTGATACTTAGCTGTTGTACACCTGGGTTGACATACTTTCAAGTAAATTCTTAGAAATCTTCTGAGTATCTAGAAACTCATCAAGCTCTTAGTCATATTTCTTAATGTTCTGCTTTTAATTTACAAAGATGTTTGCTCAACTCAACATTTTAAATCAAGAATTCCAAATACATGGCAGAAAAGAAAGTATTTAACTGAGCCATACCTTACTTTTGTAAACTGAGCTTGCTTCTCAGATAGTGAAATGTTAGATGCTAAACCACATATCTAAGATCATACATCTGCACAGGCAATAAGGACAGAGAGTCAGTAGGGTCCTCTGCTTATATAGATGACATTTTTGCCCTAGTCAATGAGGTGTGGCATTGTTGATCAAAGGGGAGAAATTCAAGTTGCTCTCAATAGAAGTCAATTCAGAATTCTTTTTAATGTTAAGACAACATATTCCTTTAATTGCATTAGTTGGTTTTAGCTGCATGTGGTATGAATTTCACACACTATTAATCCTAGCACTACATCAAAACACTAGAATTATGTATCCTTGGCACTAAGTAAATCCTTTTGGCTATATGACTGAGAAGAGAAAAACTCATTACTATTGTGGCTGGGCTTAAATTATTGCTTTCTTAAAGACTTAGCCTTCAAAGACAAGAAATGGGGAGAGCTGCACAAAGAGATTCTGTCTTTAATTCTGTCAATGTCTGAAGCTTCTACAAAAATTTTCTTTGCAAAAAATAAATGTGAAGTAAATACATTGCTGTAGAGGTTGAATAATTCCAGATACAGTGAGTTATGTGTTTATTTTCCAAAAAGTCAAGGTAAAATTGTGTTCAGCTATGGACTTGTATATGAGACATATTGAAGTTCTTTCCTCTAGTGTGAGATAGTAAACAAAGCTATGATGTTAAGAGTTAGAAGAATGCTCCCTTTAGTTTTACTATTACTAGTAAGTGAAAAACAAATACTGCCTCCCTTCAAGCATTTTTTGGAGGTAATGTCTTAAATTGATCTTAAGTAGAACCAATTTAATTGTTTAGAGTATTTTTCTCTTCATTTTTCCTTCTCTTTTGCTATAGTTACAGTTGTATTTCTTTACTAATATTTTTACTTCTTTATTATTCAAGATAACTATAGAGTATATATACTCACTATTAAAAAATCCTAGTTGGGCAGGGGAGATAGATCAGTAGAATAAGTGCTTGCCTAGCAAGTGCGAGGTCCTGAGTTCAATCCCGGCTACCAAATTAAGTAAATAAGCAAATAAATAAATAAATAAATAAATAAATAAATAATAAATAAATAAACCTAGTAGAGCAAAATCAACATTTCTTTACAATTCTTTTCACTGCTGGTTCTCACTAACAATGTACATTCCAAAGTTATTTAAATTAATAATTTTCGGTAGAGCTGTATTATTAATTAGCTATTCACTCAGTTAACATATATATTCAACTTAGGGATTATGATTCTTTATACTTTTTGTCAGTTTTACATTTTAAAATATAAACTATTGGGCCGGTGAGATAGCTCAGTGGTCTGAAGCACCTGCTTAGGCAAGCTTAGGCAAACCCAGGGACCCTGGTTGGATCCTCAGCACATGCTGTGCCAGCCCCATCCCCAGGGCAGGCTGAGCTGGCCATAACATAAAAATAAATAGAATTTAAATATATATTATATAATATATATATATATATATATATTATATAATATATATATTATACACACACACTATTCATGGGGTTCATAATACAAAATTATATAAATGAGAACTTTTTAAATATAAATGTAAGCATTCTATTGTTTCTTACATAAAATGTACTATTCTTTATTGTTTTTATGTATTTGTCTCACTGTGTGGCTGGGACTTGAAGTGATCTTCTTGTATTCAGCTGTCCCAATGCTGGGATATTACAGTCGTGCTCCACCATGCCCAGTTTCAGTGGTCACCTCAGCACCCCCAGGGGAGGGTCTGGCAGGTCATGTGGTGCTGGGGATCAAACCCCAGAGGCTATGCTTGCCTAAGCATGAGATTAGTCCACTGAGCTATTTCACCCGCCCTCAAAATGTAGTGTTCTATTTATTTACTTCTATAGTTGAATTCTTCAGCTCAATTTAATTATACAATCATTCTGTGTGAGTCATGGGACTCTTCTTTATTTATAGATCCAACTGTGCATTATTCCACTATGTGGCTATACTACAAATTCTTCAACCTGCCTCCTATGGGTGAACATTTTATTTATATTTTGTTTATGAAATATAAGGCTACAATTGAACAAAACTATCACTACCTTTACATAATTGCAAGTCTAGTTTCAGGGTAAATTCCTAGAATTGTTTTTTTTACTAACATCTTCTTCATAGACTTTCTTATGTTTTCCTTTATTTTGTTATGCCATTTTCTGTTCTCCTTGCAAGATAAATGATCTTTACCATCTTACCATCAAACTCAATTTTTGCCAGATTGGCTAGAAATATTATTAATATGACTTTACCTGTTTTTTTAACCCAAAGAGAGAGTAAAATGTCTTGCATATGTTCAAGAAGCCATTATGAATATGTCCTCATTTTCACTTCTACAGAGTTTTCATAGACTGTTGTCTGAAACAACAGCATTTGTTGCACATGCTCTTCCAACTGTGCACTCTGAGGTCAAGGTCCTGGCCGACTTCTGTGCACTGTGGACCTGCTTCCTGTTCTGTGTACATGGCCATATGATTGCATCTTCACTTGGGAGATGTCAACGCAGGAAGCTTTGGCATCCACGTTCATCTTCCATGGGGACTAACCCTGGTCATTAACAACCTCGTGTACTTCAATGGCCCCCTGTCCAAATAACATTAAACTGAAGATTAAGCTTTATCTTAGGAATTTTAAAATTCAGACCACAAGGGAATGTTTTTTTTTGTTTTGTTTTGTTTTTAAAATTTTATTTATTTATTTTTTTCTTGTTTCAGAACCTTTATTTGTTTATTCACTCATATTTATGGCCGGCTCAGCCTGCCCTGAGGGCAGGGCTGGCGCAGCATGTGGTGTCGGGGATCGAACCGTGGTCCCTGAAGCCGCCCAAGATTCCCCAAGCAGGCGCTTTAGACCACTGAGCCATCCCACTGGGCCCCCAACAGGGGAATGTTTATTCATGCATTTTACATATTTATTCAACCAGTGTCTTTCTCCCCCTTGACTTTTTTTGAGTTGTCTTTTTTATTGGATATTAAAAACTATCAACTCTTCATCTAGCATAGAGTTTTAAATGTGTTCACCTATGTTTATTTTCCATATACTTTTGTTTGTGACATTTTTTGTTGCATTAATTTTTGTTTTTATTTTTATATAGTCAATTTACCAATACTTTCTTTTATTGCTTTTGAATAATAGTTAAGATTTTGTCCATAGATACAGAGACATTCAACCACAACTCTTTTTTTTCTAACATGATCTCTTCACAGTTCCATATGGAGCTGTTTTAGGTTCAAGTTCTATAAGGAAAAAGTAGACCCTCATTCAGGAATGGTCAAACCATGAGAAGTTATCTTTTTTTTATTTACTGAGTTTTACTGTCAATACTATGTTCTTTTTTCCTCTCAATAACAATATATTTTTCTGATTTAAAAATGTCATTGTTGACCTTTTAAAATTTTTATTTATGAATTTCATTTTTCAAATCCACAGGAAATTTTAAAAAGATAGAATAAGGGCTAGCCTGGTAGTTCAGAGGACTAAAGCCCCTGCTTAGGCAAGGAACAGTGGCAGGGATTCGCTCCTAGGTGTATGGCACCTGCCCTGCCCTCGGGTAGGCTGAGAAAGCCATTGAGACTGGGTGTGGTGGTGTACCCCTCTAATCCCAGCACTTGTAAGGCAGAAAACAGGAGAATCATTATAAGCCAATCTGTGTAGTAAGACTCTGTAGACCAGTGGTTCTCAACCTTTCTAATGCCGTGACCCCGCAATATAGTTCCTCATGTTGCGGTGATGCCAAAACAAAAAATAATTTTGGTGGCCACTTCAAAGCTGTAGTTTTGCTACAGTTATGATTTTGAATGGCTTTATGTGACCCCTGTGTTTTGGTCATTCGACCCCCACCAGAATCGCAACCCCCAGGTTGAGAACCGCTGCTATAGACCCTAGGGTCCCTGTACTAAATACATTAAATAAATAAATAAATAAATAAATAAATAAATAATCAACTAATTAAGCAATAGACATGATCTAATAGTTAACCACATAGTCTAGGAAATAAAGATGAGAGAACAAAATTGTGGTAATTTCCTTTATGAATTAGAAATCTATGCCATTGTCAAATTGATCACTGTATAATTTCTGAAGTGTTTTACCTCCTGGATGCTGTTCAGGTTGACAAGGCCTTAAAAAGCCATCAGGCATAGGGGAGCAGATTAGTACTGCACATACCTTGTGCTTTTGAAGCTTAGCAGCATTATGAGATGGAAATGTTGCATATTGTCCAAAATTTTCTTCTGTTTGAACTGCTTGTGGCAGCACAGAGAAGTACCATCTATGAGGGTCAAAACGATACATTCTCTGAATGGATTACATCTGAGGAAGTAAAGAATTGTCACTTTCACTTTCTGACTGAGACAAAAATGTTCCAGACTGAGTAAGTTTTTCTGGAGGTGACTGTCAGGAGGATCAACTGTCCATGGCTTGCCTGGACTCCTCTTTATGCCAGAGATTTTACTTCACATTGGTTCCTAGTTGTGTAACCACTCTTGCTACTTTAGCCCTGTGGGATATGGGAATTCACATAAGATTAGCTTTCTTACACAGCAGGATAGTGTAATATATTTAAATCATGGTGTTTTTTTTTAAAGAATAGTACATGTTAAAGTACTGTTTTCTAAAAGTATCTTTAAAAGATCTCCCCTCCCCTCCTGTATATATCCTTATTTCTTCTAGCTCCTTTCCTGAAAATAACAATTAATAGTAGTTTCCTGTTCTTATTTCCCAGAAAAATCTATAAATCATAAGACACCATCAAATACTATTTAAGTTTAGTGATATGTCTCAAACATTGTGTCATGCTAGTATATATAAATCTACTTTGATCCTTCGTGAGAAACCATTGAGTATTATCTTTCTTTAGGAGTATATCATAATTTACATATTGAGTCACTGCTTAAGCATTCTGTGGCTTTAATCTTTTTTATTGCTTCAAACAGTGCTGCAGTGTGTATTTATTTAATATATCTTTGAACATTATAGGGCCATATCTGAATTTCTTATGTCTATTTACTGGATCCAAGTGTATGCACATTTTAATTATGAAATGTTTTGCTAAGCTGCTGAACAAAGATGTTGAGTCAATTCACCTGTCGCAATTGTGTTCAAGATAGGGGGCTGGGGAGATAGTTCCATGGAGTAAGCGCCAGCCTGGCAAGTGCAAGGCCCTGAGTTCAGTTCCTAGGGCTACCAAAAAAGAAAAAGTGACCTTTTTCCACACTCATGAAGACTGTATTTGATCAGACTATTTTGACTGGTGTAAATATGATGGATAAAAAAGTCTGTAGTTCTTTATTATTTAAGTTTTTGTTCTATTTCTAACCACATTCTCTACTTGTTTTTTGGTGAGCTTTTTTTTTTGTTGTTGTTGTTGTTTATTGCTTTGTGAGATATTTTAATAGATTAAGAGCTACTTGTTGTGTATTATTTGTCTTTTGATTTTAATTTGATCTTATAAAATTTTTGCTAAGCAAAATTGTTTGTGGTCAAATTTATTCATCACTTTGTTTTGCTTTTAATGTGCTAATGTGTGTACTGGCTGTTGTAAAATAATGAAGGCTATTTCATAATTCCTTCCCATGTGGTCAGTTATTTAGTTTTTATGCTTATGCCTTTGATCTACCTAAATCTAATTCAAAACTATGTAAAGGACTCTCCATTAGTGAGGAGAGGCTAAGATAGTCCATTGTAAAAAACAAAACACTCCAAGATACCAGTGGAGTAAAACACCAAAATCACATGTCTAGTTCAAGCTGTCTGCTGATGACCTGTAAAATATTCTAAGGCCGTTAACCTTAGCCATCCCAGTTGTATTGCTCTTGTACTGTGCCATTTCTACATTTTTATTTGCATTTGCCATGGCAGCTGTGAAATCAAGAGAGTTTTGTTAGTGCTTCCGGCTAGACGAGAAGGGCCGCACATCTCTGCTATTCACAGTGCTATGGCCCTATCTAGTTACATGGCCCAGGGCTGAGAAGCATGTTGTCCATTATGCCCAAGAAAAAAAGGAGAACCAATTATTAGTGAGCTAGAATGTTTCCCCCAGTGACAGTTTCCATTTTACTCACTGCTTTCTTGTCCAGTATTAATTACTGCTTCATCCATTTTTCTCACTAATTTGAAATGCAATTATGAGCATATTTTGAACATCTAACATAGTGTATCTATTCGTTGCTTTGATAGCTTTTACCTTTCTGTATATTTTGGGGCTGCTAAGAAGGTGTTTCAATGGCTGGTCAAATAGCTCAGCGGATTAAAGGACCTGCTTCAACAGACACAGGGGCCGGGGGATTGAACCATGCCGGGCCCCCGCTCCCAGGACTTGCTGAGATAGCAAATGAGATAGGGTGTGGTGGCATGCACCTGTAATCCCAGCTCTTGGGAGGCTGTAAACAGGCAGACCACTACCAGTCCTATCTAGTAGTGACATCTGAACACCCTGTAGAACCTTCCCTAAAAAATACAAAAATAAATAAATAAGTGTTTTAACTATTATAGCTTCATAATATTTCATAATGGCCAGGCTATGGTGGCTCATGCCTATAATTCCAGCACTTGGGAGGCTGAGGCAGAATGATCAAGACCAGCCTGGGCTACAAAAAGTGAGCTCAAGGCCAGCCTGAACTACATAGCAAGCCCCTGTCCCAAAAAGACAAAAACAAATAAATAAATAATAATATTTCATAATTATTTATATGGTAGAGATAGTCCTATTGTCCACTAGTTTTTATTTATATTTTTTCCACTTTTTATATGAATTTGAGTTTTAATTTGTATTGTTCACCTAAAATCCTTGTGAAATTTTTACTGGTATTAATTTAAATGTTGAGTGTAATATAGCAATGTTAGCATACTGAAGATCTCTGCCAGAGTACGTGTCTATATGTTCTTCAGATTGTCTTCTATGTCCTACAAACACTTTAAAGTGTTTACTATCACATTGTTTCTCAAGGGTAAATAAGAAAGCTAATGGAAGATAAATATTGGGAAGTAGACCAAACATGCTCAAATATAGAGGGAACAAAGGGTAGGGGAGAAAGGACGGGAAGAGGAACAAAGAGCAAATGGAAGGAAAAATGCAAACAAAGCTTGCATTAATGATGAGGGAAACAAAAGTTGAGGGAAGGGGAAGAAAGTGGGAAAAAGAACTGAGATGAGTTATGTACAAGTACAAGTTCCCTATAATGAATGTGATCAACATGTACAACCAGGATGTAGTAATAAAAAGAAGGCTTGAAAATAAAACAAAAAAGTTCACTATGAAGATCTCACATATTTGACTTAAAATATTGCCTGTCTTTCCTATGTGTTTCACTACTTTGATGTCATTGTAAAAGGAGCCTTCATTTGTATTTCTAATGATTATTAATTAAAGGACAGAAAATTTCTCTCTGGTACATCTTCACATATCAAGCACTTTACTTGGTCCTTTGTAACATTTTGCAGTTGATCGTTTTCATTCAAGTTGGCATGCAACCAGACTTCTATGACAGATGATAATTTCATCTCCTCATTTCCAAACTGATACCTGTAGTTTATCTTTGAATGTAAGCTTGTGTATAGTGCCAGTGTTATAAAATCCTTATCTTTTTATTTGGGCAAAAATTAATATTTTGGATAATATCAATAAGTTATTTAGCTTTAGAACTATTTGGTTAAATAAAAATATTGAACCTTTCCCATTAAAAGAAAAACTGCATTAGGTTTCCAATAAAGTGAGAGGAGCAATGTCTTGGTCTTTATGGTTCTCACATTTCAAACAGGAGAGCAGCAGAATACATATCAATCACTATACCACAATGTCAAGTGAGATACAAAAGAACTGCTCTGCAATATCAAGATACTAGGTTTGGGGCCAGCCAGATAGCTCAGCAGACAAAACATCTGCTTAGGCAGGGCACAGGGGCCAGGATTCAATCCCTGGAGTGCTATGCTGGCCCCTCCCCTGGAGTGCACTGATATGGCCACTGAGACTGAGCGTCGTGGTGCACGTCCGTAATACCTGTGCTTGGGAGGCTGAAAACAGGAGGATCACCACAAGTCAAGTCTGTGTGGTCAGTTCCCGTAGACCCTGTAGACCCTGTCCTAAATGCATTAAAAAAATATACTTGGTTTGCCCGTTGGCTGGGCATTGGGTTGGCTGGAATAAGAGGCAATATATGAAGCTACATAGCAAAGGCAGCATTTGAATCAAACCTTGGTAGATATTCAGAAATAAAACAGGAGTAGATTTCAAACATAGCCCTTGCAGACTTCCTAAGAGAATGTAGATTCATTTCTGAAACTTAATTTTGTGCAAGACCTAGAATATTACATCCATGGACATTCACTGGGTTTTGGAAGCTGTGCACACATGATAGTGATTCACTAGTAACTCACTCATGCATGTTATGTTTTGAAATATGAAGACTTTTTCCACTGGAAACTAGAGCAATTCTTTCTGTGTTATTGAGAAACATGGGATTATCTATATAAGTTTCTTTGTTCTTTAGAATGTATCCTAAACTTTGAGTTATGTCAGCACTGCTTTTGGCTTATAAATATTTATGTATGGGTAGAAATTATCCTTTTCATTAAGTCAATAATGTGACATTTTGCAAAAATCATAATGAGTTTTTCTTTCTAGATCAATTTGAATTTAAGGAGGATTTATGGTCTACTTTTGTTGATTGTTCTGTGATTTCATGGAATGAATACTCTGTGCTAAGTTTATTTGGCTAAGAGTTTACCTTAAGTTTTAACCAAATGTCTGGATGTTAGTGGCACAAAGCTAGTTGTCCTCAGTTTTCCTATTGTGTCCAGTCAACTTGTGGGGTTCACAAAATCCCTAGGTTCTCTCCATTCTGAGCATTTTCAAAGTACTTGCAGCATTGTCTGTGTATGAAATGATGTGCAGGTTTCAGTGGAAGGCATGTCTCCTGGGACTGGCCTCAAAATCATAGATTAAGAAGCACCTGACAAGAGGATAGAAGCAAAGTGCTTTGGCTTCTCTTCTTTTTACCTGTGTCCCCCTCAGGAGCAGGGAACAGTGTTCCTTGGGAAATTAATATTTTGAGGGAAATAATCAGTTTCCTATTCATATGGAATAAAATGGCTTTTAGTCTCAAAATGATAGAGATAAGAGAGGATTCTATGACTTGAAGATTTGGACACTGACAATATGGAGATCATTCTTTTTTTTTTTTTTGTCTTTTTTTGAGACAGGGTCTCGCTATGCAGTTGAGGGTGGCCTTGAGCTCACTTTTGTAGCCCAGGCTGTTCTCGAACTGGCACCAATCCTCCTGACTCAGCCTCCCGAGTGCTGGGATTACAGGCGTGAGCCACCACGCCCGGCTCTAGAGATCATTTTTGATAATCCTTTCCTAGAATTACTAGTATTTACTTGTAGTAAATACTTGTTTTTAAGTATTTACCTTTTTCTTTAAAACAGTATTTTATATGATATACTCAGTGTTAAATCCATAAAACAGGGTTGAGGATATTCTGGAAACATGATTATGATATTTTTAAATAACATTTTAAAAAATTATGACTAATTTTGGTTCCAGATGATATACCAAATCACAATTCTTGAAGTTGCAAGTGACCCAAATACTAAAAAAAAATAGGATATCTCTCTCAGCTCCTAATTCCTACCTGCCGTCCTATTTCCATTGATATTTGAAGAAATCTTCTTTGCTTCCAGTAAGTGTTCAAATGCTAATTATTTTATGCTTAGTTCTCAAAGGCAGAAATCAGTCTTATAATGTAGCTCTCTAACAAGTGTCCTCAGAGCTCAGTGACATAAAATAACAAATTTCTGTTGCTGCTAAGAAGTCTTTAGGTCCATAAAATGGTTCTCTGGTTCTACCTCAGGCTAAACTGACACATGTCTTTGGTCCACCATGGGTTGATGATGTGACACTACTGATTTGGGCTGGTCCCTTGCATATTTAGGGATCACCTGGTTTTAAGCTTGTGTCTGCTTTTCTCCAAGATCCCATGTATCATTCTCTGAAAATCAGTCCAGCCTGGCCACGTTCTCATAATGAAAATACAAGGGTCAAAGAGAGTATATAAAGCTCACAGTCCCTTGAGGCCTAAACTCCATGCAGGTACTCATCAGTTGTGACCACATTGTGAGAACTAAAGTAAGTTTTAAAATCATCTCAGACTCAAAGGTAGGAAAACAGACAGTTGCTCAACAGGAAAAACTATGAAGGCACACAGCGAAAGGAATTGGAGAGCTGGGGCCATTGTTTGACCAATGTACCTTATTTTCCTTTCCAGAAGCTGCCTGCTTCAACCAGAATTAATGATAGCTGCAATCTGGACAGTCTAGTTGCCAGACATTTTCCCTTTATGGGAAATTTGTACCACTTTACAGGGCCACTTGTTCAACATAGCTATTAAATGACATGAATTTAAAGTGGAGAATATTATATGGAAATAATACAAAACCCATAATCCCTAATAATTTTTATCACCTGTGCTCTCAAGAGTGTTTACAGCTACTTTATCCAAGTGGTGAGAATGCTGTGAAATAATGCTGCCAAAATGATGTCTTTAGTGACGTTGAGGTCTGAAGAAAGAGGCGCCTCACAGTACATCACTTGGGCTTGTTGCATACTCAAGGATGGAAAACACTAGAAAGCCTCAGGAAGCAAGTTCTTTTTCTGGCTTTCCTCTGACCTTTCTCCTTGCTTCCTTTTCTTCCTTGAGAAAGATAAAATAGAAACCAAGAAACTCCTTTCTCTCAAATCAAGGCTTAAAACCTAGAAATGTTTGTCTGATCATTTCCCATCTGTCTCTAAAAACTGCCACAAAAATCTCTCAGAGTCATCTTGCCTGATAGTAGAGCATAATATCCTCCTTCCAAAAGTGGTCAGAGGCAGTGACGTTTGGCCAGGGTGTCAAGAGAAATCTGAACACACTGGCCTTTCCTGGTATCCCTCCTTTAGTCAGTTAAAGTTAGGTCATGCCTTATTTTGTCCAATCACATTCCTACACACTGTCCATTCTTCATCAAATCTTGTCATAAAACTGGACATTTCCCCCTCCCCCACTCCCTGGCATCTGTGGGTCTTCCAGGTTGGGCATCTGTGGGTCTTCCAGGTTGGGCATCTGTGGGTCTTCCAGGTTAAGGATCCATGGCCCAGAAAGCACTGACCACATGTGTTACATTTTCCTCTTATTAACCTCTCTTTTGTTATAGGGGAATCAGCTGTGAGTCTTTGCATGGGTAGAAAGCATAATATACATTTCTACCTTCTCAGTGGCATCAGGAGGATAGGTTGAGACTATGAGAGCATTTGTGTCACTAAACCTGGTAAGCATGCCTAATCAGTGTTCCTTGTTCTCTTTTTAACAGCTGCTTATTAACTTTTACCCATAAATGTCTGCCTGTAAATGCCATGGAGGACTTGAGCCCCCTGCCAACTCATTCCTGCTCTGCACAGGTTGAGCTACCGGTTCATCTTATGTACTTCTGTATGTTCTGTTGCTTTGGTTTAAGAAAAAAAAAGTATAAAGAAACTCAACTTTCTAAACATGTATGTTAAACTTGCTGAGGACTCTGGTAGCAAAAGCTGTTTTCTTTCTTTAGTAAGCTAAGCTCTACTGCTGGTAATGAAAACAGATATTCACCTTACTTGTGTCAGTGTACAAATCCAATTTTAAGGACAAACAGAGAGATGAGAAAAGTAAACAGTAGGCACAGTCATTAAAAAGGTTGCATGTATTCAGAACAAAATTGCACTGCACTGTTTATAGCCAGCCTTATAATTGCAGGAAGAGCATTGTCTTGGGGAACAACAAAAGGCAAGTGAGACACATTTTGTTTTCTCTCCCTGCTAATGGAGACTGGAGACCCAGGCTTACTTATTTTTCTGAGTCAGATAAGTTAACGTTTGCCTTCTAGTATTCCACTGAAGCGAAAGGTCATCCCATCTCTTCCAAAGTGTGGAAAGCAGACAACCTGTGCAGAGAAAATATCAATCCAAAAGCAGAAACAAAGAGATAAAATGCAAAAATTAAAGCAGCTCAAATTCTATTCTTGGGTCACACTACCCTCACAATGAGTTCTCAGTGCAATCATTGTTCCAACTTGCCTGCTTTGGTGTGTGTGTGTGTGTGTGTGTGTGTGTGTGTGTGTGTGTGTGCGTTGATGAATTGTTTGGCCATGGTACTACCTAGTGGAGGCTTAGGATAAATGTGTGGGACATGACATTTCTGAGTGGGCAAAATGAAAATGTGAGGAAAGTATCAATATTTTATTCCAAGCTTTCAATAAGTTCTGGGCAAACTGTCTTCATTTTTTCTGGAAATGCTAAGGCTCTATATTCATAACTCCCTGATGTTTTAGTTGTAGTAGATGACCACGGTGCAGGAAGGTTAGAAGTCATGCGATGCTGAACAAGATCTCTAAGAGCCCGTGTTCAGATACACAGTTATAGACCTGTGTGTATTCACACATCCGTGCACATATCTGTACTCTCACACTGTCCATTATGGAGATGGTGAAGCAAACACACTCAAGGAGCACTGCACACACCCTCCATCCAGACTCAGGTTTCCAATACCAGTCTCATGGACTAGGACTTGTGGAGACATGGCTGACTGTAGGGGCTGTGTCGACAATTTGCAACGTAAGCCTGGACTGCATTTTAGTTTCAGCAAATAAATAGCCAAAAAGCACAATCACAAGAGCATACTAAAGGCACTTGAGAGCCAAGTTAAAGATCCTTGTGGCTGGTGCTGGGCCCTATTGAACAATAAAATTCATGTCATGGAACTCGATTATAAATCAGTGTAAAGAATAAGTGTCTATGAATTTATGCTCATATAGATAAATGAATGCATTTTAAAAATGGGAACAAAGAAACCTCCCATACAGAAGAATCACAAATGCTTTATATAGATAATGATAGAATGTAGTTCTCTTATACCTAAGTGGAGTCTTCACATGGAGATTACTTTCCAAACAATACAGTAGAGAAAGAGGAAAATGAGTCAATTTAAAATGGCAAAACCTGTCAGACACCACCTCAGCCAAGGAATCAAGGTGAGTATCATCACGGTAAATCATATCACTGCTATGACATAATGGTGTGAACATTTTATATGACACAATCATATGATAGAGACAGCATTCTACTTTGTGTTTTTTCCACCCTGATAAAAATAATAATTGCAATCAAATTTTAAAAGCATCAGACACAGTAAAATTTAGAAATATTGTACAAAGTACCTGAACAATATATTCCAAACTAGCAGGCTTTGAAACAAAGTCTGAAAAACACATTACAGAGGGCTAAACATGATGCAGTCTCCTGAATGGAATCCTATACCACATGAAAAGACATTAACTCAAAACTAAGAAAATGTTGGTTATGTATGTACTCTAGTTAAAAAGAATACATCAAGGGCTGGCCAAATAGCTCAGTGGATTAAAGCACCTGTAAGCAGGCGCGGGGGCTAGGGGTTCAATCCCCAGGCCTGCTGAGCTGGCCCTCCCTCTGGGGCGCACTGAGATGGCCACTGACACTGGGTATGGTGGCCCATGCCTATAATTCCAGCTCTTGGTAGGCTGTAGACAGGCAGATTACTCCAAGTCTGATCTAGTTGTGAGACCCTGAACAGACCCTTCCCTAAAAGACAAGAACAAAAAATACCAAAAACCCCCATCAATTTAGCATATTTGCTATTAAAAATACGTCAAACCAGCATGAGATATTAACAAAAGAAACTGAATGTGTAGTATAGGAGAATATTCTTCTCCAGCTGGGTTTTCTGGAAATATATTCACAGAAACCTGAAGTAGTCACTATAAAATTGTTCTAAATTGGAAGTGTATTTTTAAAAGATTACAGTGAAAATGCAAGACTTCCTTTAGCAAATACTCTTAGGTTCCGAATCAGATGCTTTCATCCATGGTGGTGTTTTGTTTTAAAGTGAACTGTCTATAGTATAAATGTGTAGGTTGTTGAATGCAGCACATGTGCTGGCTACAATGCTACTTAGCTTTCGATAGTTTTACACCTTTGAGGATATTAGCATTTTGCCTAAGTAGCTGACATCACACTGTTAAAAAGTCAACTGTGTTACAGGCTATTTCTAGCTGTGTCACTACCCAGCTGTGGTGTCGGAGACAAATTACTTCACCTTAGTTTCATCAGCCTCCCTGCCTTTGCCATTTGCAAATTGCTGGACACCAAAAGGCCATGTACATCTAGTGGCCATGATAATTTTTCTATGCCTAACTGCTGTGCAACTTCATTGCTAATATTAGGCCTTTGTATTCTGTATGAATAAGGACTCTGAAATACAAAGTATACTTAATTTAGTATCAAGAGAATTTAGTTTTCAGCATTTTTGTATAATGTAAGATACTGAAATGTACTTTTTAAGGAACAAGTAACATTTTAGTGAGTCACTGATAGGTGGGAGAGACCACACCACACTTTTTTGCCATGTGGTTCCAATAAAATTGACTCAGGATGCAAGACTCAATGGACATGAAATCTTGATGTGGCTTTCACCTGGTTGGGAAAGGACTTTTGTATGATGGCTTTTAGGTGGTCATGTCACCCTTTCAACATATATGGCCCTGACAAAATTAAAAAATCTAACTGCAACTGGCTGTGCTTCAGCCCTTTTGAAAAAAGCGCTTTCATTCTAATCTGGTCGAATTTGGCATTAGCAATTAGAGAGGGCTACCAATTCATGAATCAATTTTGACATCCACAAGGACAAAGAGGACTTTATTCATGGGGTTCAAATGAAACCCAAGTGAATATAGTCATTTAAAAAGTTACATGAACTATAAAGAATGAAAAGGAAGAGATAAAACAGTAAAGGGGGATGGAATCCACTCCTTGAAGCTAATGAATTTGTATTTGGCAGGTACTGATAATGAGTTGGAATTAAATTTTTAAAAAAGATCAAAAATCCATTTCTCTGATAGCTAAACAAAGTGGAGTTAATGAAAACTATAATTTTATAGGCATTCATATTTCATATTCTTTTTTGAGTCCTGGTCTATTCTTCGACCACCATATTTATGAGATTCAGGCATATGTGTAATTATAGATTGTTCATTGTTTTGCTATACAGAATAGTTCACAACATGAATATACATCAGCTTATCCATTATTTATTCATGCATCTGACAGTCTTCTGTGAAGTGTTCAGCATGGCCCTATGACAGATAGTGTCTCCTTCATCATTCTTCAATATGCTTCTTAGTAAATACAGACACACATGGGTGGCATTTGAGTCACAGGATGTGGGTATATTTATTAGGACCAGACATTTTTCTAAAGTAGCTTGCCTATTTCATATACAAGAGCTTACAGGATATTCTGTTCTTCACATTCTTGCCTAGAGCTTTCAATGTTCCTTTTTCATTGGAACACTGTTTCCATGACATGCTATGTAATACATAATAAGCCACTCAGCCTATATTTGTTTTTTTTTTTTGTTTGTTTGTTTTTGTTTTTTGTCTTTTTGAGACAGGATCTCACTATGCAGTTGAGGCTGGCCTTGAGCTGACTTAATATTTGTTATTTACTTATGTAAATGTAAGTAATTTACATAATTTGTATTGAATTTGATGTGCACCTTGCAGCCATTTATAGGTCAATTCATGAGTCACATTCCTTGTTGGCGCACACTGTTCTGCTTTTTTGTTATTTTGGTTTCATTCTTGCATTTGTTACTTTGTCTAGTTTTTTGGTTATTGAGTTCATTAACTGTAGTGGATTTAATAAATGATAATATACATATCCTGATTCCCAGAATCTGTGAATACTGTCATACTTAGGAAAAAGTTCTTTGCAGATGTAAGTATTTTGAGATAAAGAAATCAATCATTCTTGGGTTACGCAGGTCAGATAGAAGTATGAGGACAAGTATTCTTGTCAGAGACATTAGGTGAGATTTGACAGAGACAGATAAGGGAAATACTCTGAGCTGGAGGCAGAGCCTAGAGTGAAATAGACCAGAAGCTGTTAGAGGCAAGGAGAGGAATCTCCGTGGGAGCCCTCAGAGGAAGCAGACCTTGCTGGCCCTTTACATTTTGGACTTCTCACCTCCAGAACTATATAAATAAATTTCTATCTTTTAAGCCATCAGCTGTGTGGCAATTTGTCATAGCAGTCATAGGAATCTGATACTTGAAATAGAAAATTTATCACATCATTTAAAAACTCCACTATCCTTCATGGTGACTACTAACCAAATTTGAATTATGACTTATCCAATTGGGTGTATGTAAGTATAAAGTAGGCACTGAATTTGAAGTCCTCATAAAAAAGCAATAAAAATATGTCACTAATTATTCCATATATTAATAGGTTGAAATAATATTTTTGAAACATTAGATAAAGTAAAATAAAGAATTAATTTTACCTGTGTCTTTTTATTTTTAAAAAGAGTGCTAGACAATTTAAAATTAAACACAATTTTCATTGTAGCTTATTAGTTAATGCTACTCTAAAACAAAGTTTGTCTATAAGTATAGCCTAGTTATTCACAGTTCGTCATGAGTATTATTCACCAATAAAGACTAACATAATTTTTATTATGTTGTTTTCTAATGATATTATGCAGATTATATGGGATAGAAATTCAGAGATCCTATTTTCCATTTCTGTCATTAAAATATCTTAAAATTAAATGGCACAGCCTTTTAATAAAAGAACACATGGTTTTGCTACCTGACAAGGCAGAGATATTTTTCTTTCTTGTAGAAAGAAGTTGTCCTCATTAAAGAAATTGACATGTATAAGAAAATTATGAATCAGCTTGATTACATTATTGCATGCTAATGAATACTTTACAAATATATTATGTTAGTCAGTTACTACTGCAATAAAGCTGCATAACAACATCCCTCAAGCCCAATAGTTTTCAGTAACAGGCATTTAGGTACTTACTCAGACATTATGCTGTGTTGCATACGCTAGGGTGTGCTCAACTATACTGTACGCTGGCTGAATTTAACTCCACAATTCCAAGTTAGATTCAGATTTACAATTTTGCTCTCCTTGAAGTTCTAGAATCAGCAGCTATACCAGATTATTCTTCCCAAAATAATGCCAGTAAATTAAAGAAAAAGATGTACAAAACTGGCTCTGATTATTAGGCCCTGGGTCTTATCTGTCACACTCAATTGGTCAACATCAATCACATGACCAAACACAAAGTCTGCAGGGAAGAGATGTGTGCTCCACACCCAGACCTTATTGTGGGCTCCAGTGTGAAGGTCTAAAGATGTGAAAACTCCTGTATGCTATGCCGGAGGACACTGCTTCAGTACCTGATCTCCCTTCAATGTGTATCTCAGAAGTAATCAGATTCTACACTAGGCGAGGTGGGAAGTGAGGTAGATAATGAGCCACCTCCCCCTCCTGTGACTTCATGCAGTCCCATTATTAACCTCCTTTTGGTTCCTCATCTGTTAAGCACAGATAATACTGCTGCCTGTTTACCATGTTTCTCATCAAGATTCATGACATAATATGAAGGATGATATATAATGCTTACAAGATTATAAAGTTAATAGCTGTGACCTGTATATTTGTACCTAGAAGCCCATCTGTGGATTCAGTTTGGCCTTCAAATTCAGAAATGGACTACAGGGGCAGGCAAGATGGCTCAATGATCTAAAGTGTCTGCTTAGGAAAGCTTAGGCAACCACAGGGACTATGGTTCAATCCACTGCACCACATGCTGCACCAGCCTCACCCCCAGGTGAAAGAAAGAAAGAAAGAAAGAAAGAAAGAAAGAAAGAAAGAAAGAAAGAAAGAATGAAAGAAAGGAAGGAAGGAAGGAAGGAAGGAAGAAAAGAAAGAAAGAAAGAAAGAAAGAAAGAAAGAAAGAAAGAAAGAAAGAAAGAAAGAAGAAAAGAAAGAAATGAAGCTCAATATTGAGTCTAAGGCAATTAATATTCAGAAAGACAGTGATCTTAAGCTCAAGTACCTATGTTATAGAGTAGTAGTATCACTAAGCTTCTCTTCTGGAGGGTTAAGAGCTTCAGTTTGCAGACCAAAAAATTAGAGGGAAAGAAGGGCTAAAAGGATAGCCAATATTTTGGTCCTAGCCCTTTAAGGTCAGTAAGGACTCAGGACATAAGAGAACCTAGATTGTAACATGCTATAACTCAGTGGAGTCCCAGATTTTCTGCTAAAGGAGATTATGGGCCACAGAGGAAAGGGATCAGTGACTTACAGTGTGCCAAGGAGAGTCACCTGGAGAGAAAACATTCTCTCAGGCTTTCACAGAGAGCAAACTGCTCAAGCAATGGCTGTGACTCATCCAGACAGGTGACACTGACAAAAGTTCTACAAAATGTTGTACATGGTTTCAGGGTAAATCCTGAGGGGAATTGATTGACCTTGTCAGATACAAAAGTTATATGTTTTGTTAAATAGATCTTGCTTTAACTTGGTCTTAACAACCCAGCAGAGAAGTTTAATTACAAGGCATAAAAAGTAAAGCCAGATTAGTTTGCTGAGCTATAAAAGGCTCAAGTCAGCAGCTTCCAACATTGCCAGTTTTACTAATAACCCACTACTATTATGGACTATTGAACTATGTATACAACTATGTTCAGTTAATTCAATGAGAAGAAATATTTGTACCAACAGTGTTTAGAAAAATTATCATGTCTGCATCTTGTACTCAGCAGAACTACTATGAAGACAACAATGTGAATTGTATTAATTATTGTGGTTATCCTACTAAAAGAAAAAAAGGAGAAAAAAGAAAGAGAGAATCTAATTATACAAAATAACACCAAGAATTGAGAAATGGATTTTATATGCCATTATTAGTATTTTATTCTTGTTCTGAAGTTCTCTACCATTTGTACTGTCTCATATTATTTTCTTTCTGTCTTTGTTCTCATTATTTGTTCTATTTTTTGTTTTTCCTCTTTAAAATAAAAAACGGGTAAATTAAAAAATAAAAATAAAAACAGAACAAAAAGGAGGTAAAAAAGAAGTATGAATGTGTTTGTGTACTTTGCAAAGAAAAAAGATGGATATACATTAACATGTCAGAAGTGCCTACCTTTGGGTTTGGGCACAATGAAGTATATATTTTCTTTCTTTTTTTTTTTTTTTTTTCTTGTCTTTTTGAGACTGGATCTCCCTGTGCAGTTCAGGCTGGCCTTGAGCTCACTTTTGTAGCCCAGGCTGGTCTCGAATTCGCACCAATCCTCCTGCCTCAGCCTCCCGAGTGCTAGGATTACAGGCGCACGCCACCACGTCTGGCTTGAAGTATATATTTTCTTATTATGTATTTCAGTGGTTTGAAAAATTTCTACAGCAATCATCCATAACTGATAAAATATTTACATGTACCTTAAAAATGATTAACGCAGTAACTTAGGACAAATTCAGTGATTTAACCTCTTATACCTACTGCATTTCTCAAGATTTTCAATGGATTCTGTAGATATTATACAAACATTGCATATTATTTTGTTTTCATAAGTACCATTTTAGAATGTTCTAGAAATTTTTATTGTTGATATATATTGCTCACTTTGCTTTCAATGATTGACATGCTTTTGTTGTTCTTAACTTAATTTATTATTAATATAAATTAATATATAATTAACATGTTTTAAGCAGTAGTCATTCATTTTTTTCATACTCTATTGTTTAAAATTACCAAGTATTATTCATTTTCTATCCTTGACAAGGATTAGGAATGCTGTTATGATAAACTCTTGTTACATGGAGAATCTTCCAGACTTATTTTCACTGTTAAACTTTTTACTTATCAACTTGAATGCACAACACAGAGCAGTCTGGAGATTGTTCTTTTCAGTTATAAGTAGAAAGATTGAAATATCTGAGGATATTTTTCACCAATAATTCTGATAACTAATGTGCACAGGATTTATTATTCATTAGTACTAGGCTGAGCATTCTGCTGACTCGTCTGCAGAGCACAGAGTTGATCAGTTACTTAATTGCTAGTTTCCATAAGTCCTTTTCAGAAACTCCAGCCAAAGATAAAAAGATTAAGGGCAGAAGGCTTATTGTTTGGTTGTTTGATTGGTTGGTTTTGGTAACAGGAAAGGATCATAAAGATAAAGTCCCTATCTTTGTCTATTCACAGTGTCAAGAATATTTTAATATATTTTGGACCTTCCATTTATTTGCAACTCCTTGTCAAGGAGGATGGAACCGTCACCACCTCTAATTTCCTTGCACAGAAGTACTGTCTGTGTTACATTCCATCATCAACTTCAGTTTTACAAATTGAATTGTATTTGGTGATAATCAAACAATTTCTGCTGCATATCCTTATTTTCAAGAACTGTTATCCTATAACCAGTCCTGAATTTCTGAAACTCTTAATAAATTAATTGAGATGAAATCAAATATATTTCAGAGGCATTTTCAGTGTCTGGAAAGATAAATGAGGATGATTAGCAAAATTAGCATTTTAATGGAAAGGTAGATTAGAAAAGCACTGTCAAGACAAAATTCCATTTGTCATTAGCAAACTCTTTTCTTAGTCCTCATATTAAAAGATAAGTAGTGGCTACATTTTTAATTTAATAAAATCAAGATTATTGGCATTGGAAATAAAATAAGATAAAGAGCACACTTAAACTATGTCAAATTTTATGTATTTATTTCATGCTTTCTATGAACAAATACAAAATCTAGAAAAAAAAAAGTTAATTATGAAAGGCACAGTATTTGACTGGCACATGAAATCTCAGCCAAGTATTTTAAAAGAAGCGTATCTGCAGAATGCCTTAGATCCCTTGACCTTAGCTGAGGCGATAGCCCCAGAGCACACACAAGTGTCTGCCTGGAAAGCATGAGGTCCTGAGTTCAATCCCTGGTACAAAAATAAAATAAAACAAAATAAAATAAAAAATCAGACAACATTTGCATTTCACAATTTCTACAAAGGCATTAAAAAATGAAATAACTCCCCATAGTGTGGGGTGTTGGAAGAGCGCAGAGAATGGAGAACTAGGAAGGAAAAATTTAAAGACTCAGAAATGAGATAGAAGTAAAAAATTAACTAAGAACTTGTCTTTAACACTTTAATGAATTATATTCAATAAATCTTCTTGCTTTGTTAGAAATAGTGTACATCTGTGCTCCGGTATGACAACCACTGACTCCACTGACTGTGGAACATCTGAAATGTCACTAATGTGACTCAGGAGCTGAATCTCTGAGTCAGTCTGTGTTCATAGCTTTACTACTGCAAATGTGGTCTTGCATCTGCATCACCTGGAGGTTTGATATGTACCAGCCTGGCTCTAGCCTGGCTCTAGACCTATTGACTTAGAATATTCATTTTAAAAAGATTTTCAGGTAGGCATGTGTTCAGAAAATTTGGAGAGGCATTAGCCTCCAGCAATGTGCAGATGCTAATTAATCACCCATTCAGAAACACTGGGAATTCTCTATTTTTATCACGGTTTGTGAACATTAGCAGTGTATTCAGTTTGTTCATGATAGAGGATTTGCTCCAGCAGGAGTGAGTTGTAATAGTACTCAAACAGCTTACTTTAAAATTTTCCAAATATGAACAAAAGAGGTCCCATTGATCCAAGGATTCCTTCATTCCTGAAGCAAATGCAGAGTCTGTGTGCTAGGTGTTGTGTGAAATTCTGGAGTAACTGTAGTTGAAGAAGAACGAAATCAACGTATTTTTTCATTCATTCTGGAAATTTTAGAAATTATCATTTCCAGTTTTTTTATTTTTTATATATTTGGTACAGGGCCTCACTATGCAGCTCAGACTCCTAATCATCCTCCAGTTTTCAGCCTTCTCAGCACTGGGATTACAGGCATGTGCCACCATGCCCAGACTTGGTCCTGGGTTCAGTGTGCCCCAGGGGTGGGGCTGACACAGCATGCAGGACTGGAGATAGAGCCCTGATTCCTGGACTTATCAAAGCAGGCACTTAGTCCACTGAGCTGTCTCACCAGCCCTCATTTCCACATTTTTTTTTTTTTTTTAATGGCTGGTTCAGCCTGCCCCAGGGCTAGAGCTGGCACAGCCTGCGGTGCTGGGGATCAGTCCATGGTCCCTGAGGTTACCTAAGCTTGCCTAAACAGGCGCCTTAGACCACTGAGCCATCTCACCCACCCTCATTTCCAATTTTTGAAAGCAAGAAAATATTATAAAAGCTGGAACAGTGTTCATAAAATGATGTGTAAAATTCCACCTATTTCTGTGAAATACTGTGTAATTAATTTGGAGTCTTCTAAAATCTGAGAGTAAATAAATAAATAAATAAATAAATAAATAAATAAAATCTGAGACAAGAAAATTGTGCAGAGAAAAGAAAAAGAAAATTGTGTGTATGTATTTTTTTTTTTTTTTTTAACCAGAACTCATACTAAGTGGGAAAAGAGAAGCAGGAAAGTGGGAAGGTTAATAAAGAATGTGTTGATGGAAGACAGAATGATATGGGACACTGAGACACAAGGCTTGACACAGAAGAACAACACATTGTGAGAACCATCCGCCTGTACGGGTGTCTTCCAAGATGGTAGATATGGTTTGAGAAAAACTGTCTTCAACATTGTCTTAGTTACTTTTTATTCATTGCTGGGACAAATGCCTGACACTCAAAATGAAGGAAGGAAAGGTTTATTTAGCTCACAGTTACTGGAGGCTTCAGTTCAGACTCTGCTGGCTCCAAGGCAGCAGAAAACAGTGAAGAGCAGAGGAGAAGCAACATCTGTGGCATCCATCGATCAAGCCTCTTTCTTCCAAATTCTGTGCTGACACAGAGCTCCTCCCAACTGGCCTGCCTGGGAAGGTCAAGCTCCTCCAAAGTACTGTGGTTGCTCCGAGGAAGCGGGGCACGGCTGGGCCAGGAAGGAAGCAGCCAGGGCAGGGCCCCACTGGGCTGCTCCCACACAGTCTTCCTCAATTCTTTTTATTCACTGTTTGTGCTGAGTCACTCTGGGGTGGCCCATCCCGCCCTAGAGTGGAACCAATCACATCCCAGGGCAGGCCCTCCACATCCTGCAGGATGGGGCCCCCACAGTCAGGAACCAGCAGAGCCTATCCAGCCAAGCTTCCTCAAGTTGACACAACGTATCAACTACCACAAATATCATAATAAAAAGTATGTATCTAAGGGGGCACTACCATAAGAACATGTGACACTACATTTAATATGGGATAGAAAGACATGGAATGTTGAGAAGTGGGAGCTGAGAGCTTGGACACCACCAAGAATCTGGTCAAGCCTTCCTGTTGATGAATTATTTGGCCTAGATAGTTTCTTCAGGGCAACAGGGTCCCGTGGAGCAGTGAACTTCATAATCATGGAGGTTCCTTTCTGGTCTAGCACCAGCATCCTTCTGGGCTTTCTTTATTCGTGTCACTATCTTTATTACACTTTTTCTGAAACTTGCTCTTGTTTTGTACCATTCCTCTAGAGAACAATAAAAATAACTGATGAACTAATGAAGTCCAAAACTCAAGTACAAATTGTTTCAAATTACCTTTGACCCATGTGTGCTCGGCTGTTTTGAAATTCAGGTTACTGGGTATACATGAGTAGTAATTTATAAGAAAGATAATGAGAACATGTGGTTTGACAAAGAAATTTTTTTCAGAGATTTATGTGCTTTTGTGTGCTTATATCGGGTATGTTTTAAAATAACTTGCAAGTGAATGAACTTAGCACAGTGTGCTTTGGGGGAGGAAAAAGGAAGATGAGAACAAATAGAAGCAAGTCTTAGTTGTAAAATCTTACATTAAGTTACATAGTCATAATGATTAGTCCCTAGTGTTAAAAAATTCTAAAGACTTTAGTGGAAAAGCCAATACACACGCTCAAAGTAAGTACAGAGATGCTCACTAATTTCTGGAGAAAGATATGCTCTCAAAAACAGGTAAACTAAGTACACAAACCAGAACAACTTAGTGCTGTCCCACTAAACTGAAGGAGATTTTCTACATACTTGGGAGGGTGCATGAGTGAGAAAGAGCATAATATTTAACAAACTTCAATGGTTTGCTTAGGGATAAGGGTCTTTGACATATGAGGGCTGTGTAGTGACACTTCTAGGGGAACTATGCACAGAGAACTAGGGATGAATATGTGAACTTTAGGAAGCAGGTATAAATAGTCTGACTTAAGACTATTTGGAAAACAAGAGCAGATAGAATTGGAAATACCAAGAAGGAGCATAATGTTAGGTGGAAAATTTTAGCAGAATATCCTTGGTGAACAACTGTACCATGGATATATAAATATAGGTCATAAACATGAAACATGTTTAACATTAATATGAAATATAGTCTACCAAAAATATATACATAAGGAAAAGAAGTTTTGTATAAATATTTTAATATTGAATTTATTGAAATATAATATGTTACTAGTGGCCTCTACAGTTATAAGTAATACTCAAAGTTGTGGTCATTGGCTTACAGATGTTCGTTAGTGCAACTGCTAAAATGTGTATAGTTTTTCTGTTTTCTTTTAGCAGACTATCTATCTATCTATCTATCTATCTATCTATCTATCTATCTATCATCTACCTTTCTATTCACCTGAATAATGCTGCTTGATAATGGAGATACACTCAGATTAACAAGTTTCATCAAAGAGTATGAACCTCATAGAGTATATTATCAAAGCCAAGATGGTGGGTCAGCCACTAGTCTTGATACAGTTCAAAGACATGAAAGACAAGATATGGTGCAGGAGCCAGGGATTCAATCCCTAGGCCTGCTGTGCTGGTCCCACCCCTGGGGAATGCTGAGATGGCAATTGACATTGGACCCGGTGATGTGTGCCTGTAATCCCAGCTCTTGGGAGTCTGTAAATTGGTGGATCACTATGAGTCCAATCTAGTATTGAGACCCCGAACACCCTGTGTATCATCTCCTAAAAAAGAAAGAAAGAAAGAAAGAAAGAAAGAAAGAAAGAAAGAAAGGCAAGATGTATGAAGCCAATGCCAGAAAAACATGACACACTCTTTTACGTAGTTTTTGATATTTTGTTAGCATAATTTTTTGATATTTTATACAGTAATGAATGATAGATAGTATTATAGAATATATAATAATAACTATGATGAATTGGTAAAATAAGGATGTGTTCACTGATGCTTATTAGTATAATTTTCCACATGATTCTTGAGGCCAACTATTATGTAAATATCCCTAAGCATGTGGAAAAACTAATGATGTTAAGTTGAAATATTATTTAGTCTTTTACACAGATTTAATCTGTTAATCTATCTTTGATGTTTACAGTTAGACATATTATTTTGAACTTTGTACAATACTCAGTGTGTCTCATAATTCATTTATCTGACATCTATATTTGGGAAAGGTGTTGTTTACTGAATCTGCTAATATTTTCAAGAACATGTTTTTAGTCACAGGCCTAGAGCATTGCTCTACCAATAACAGGTATTCAAAAATATCAGTTTTATGATGATGATACCTTATGGAAAGAGTAAACAAAAATAGAACCAGCTCTTCCAAAGTACACTTTGCTTGTACCTTATATATTTATATATCAAATCTACTTGTGAGGTTTGGAAATTTAAGGTATCTATCTTAGTTATTATAATATTTTGGTAGTGTTATCATTCTTCTGGATTTGTAGGCCTCAAATATCCATAGGAACAGCAATTTGGACATAAAAGTATTATTAAAGTACTCCATATTACAAATGTACCAGCAAAATTCCAGTATTAAATAAGGTCACAGTATCTGTGCTGTGGAGCTGGTCCTTGATAGCTTTGAGCATCTTTCAAGACATACCTGTTGTGCACTTCTGTAGCAAAGGGAGCCTTTAACTTCCTTTCCTGTAGAATGTAAGCAATAATTTCTGCTCTGAGGATGATAAAGAGCGTGAGAGGTTCTCCCACATTAACTAAGTGAGAACCACCAGGCAATGGAGCTGCTGGGAGGTTCACTCACTAATCTAAGCAACCTGCTCTTGCCTTTGATGTTTGCAAGGGACACACCTCAAATTTGTAATGTTTAAATGTTCTATAAACCACCAGGCTTTTTTGGGATTATTTGAAGCTATAAATACTACACCTGAAAGTAAGTAGAATCTACTGAATATTTACAGTGGACTTTCCTTTATGTTATCTTTTCCATAAATACAATTTGGAAAGCTTGAGATCTAATCAGCAAATTGATGCACTTAAGTACATTTAAGTAGCTTAACCAGAAAATCATAACACATGATGCAGGGGTGTACTTTAAAAATTCCAAGTGTATCTGCAAGAGTAACAGAAAGATCCAGATCATAAAGCAAAGCAACTGCCATTGCCGTTTAGAATGTCATAGGCTTCCAGGAAGTGCTTAGTTTTAAAATCTGTGTTTGTTTTACATAACTTGATGGATAGACCAGTTTGACAGTCCAAGAAGAAATGTGAAAACTCAGCTGTTGGACAAATAACATATCTCTAGCAAGCACACACTGAGAGATGCAAGTTAGAAAAATAATGTGTAGACCTCAGCTTTCCCAGTTAGAATTGCAAGAATAATGGATGTCCCTGTTATTATGAGAGAAAAATGAACCATAGAACATTGTGATTGTTTCTTAGGCTCCTTAGTGTATGAATTTGCTCACACACTTTATGTGTGGCAAGGCTTTCCATCCAACCCACTTTCTTGTTTCAGGTAATGTTTTTAAGGTGTCCAAAACCAGTGTTCTTGTGAATGTGTGTGGAACCTGTCATTCCACAGGAAGGCAGAAAGAAACCAGATTAAGCAGTACAAAGCAGAGGTGATTGGTTTCTTTCTTTCTTTCTTTCTTTCTTTCTTGCTTGCTTGCTTGCTTGCTTGCTTGCTTGCTTGCTTGCTTGCTTTTTTTTTTTTTTTTTTTTCCTACAGCGCTGGAATTGAACCAGATGCTCAGAATACTAATCAGGTTCCTTACCATCTAAGAACACCCACTGCCTCTGCTTTGTTTTGTTTTAAAAGTAATTAAACTCTTCAGGAGCATCTTTACGTGATAAAGGATGTCTGGATTTGCTCTTATCCATTCCCAGAAAAGATACGAAAACAAAGGATTTCAGGATCTGATAAATTAGGGTAGTCTTTCCTTGGAGAAATAGTTCATCTTAGCATGTTAGAGTCTATCAAGTCCTATTATGAAGAGAACATTTGAACTTTAACCTAGTGACTCCCAAGCTTTTTGACTTGAGATTCCAATTATGCCCTAAAGCCATTGTCTACTTGTGAATGGTTATTTATTTTTATTTTTAAAAATTGTTTAACGATAGTACAAAGCAATATTAAAGCAGGAAAATTACAAATGTTACAATATTTCTTTGAGCAAAATAAGATGAATTTCACAGTATTTGTTGCATTGCATACTGTTCAAATTATTTGTTCATATTGCTAGATATATGCATGAAAAATTGGAAGGAGAAAAGAAAAAAGTATATAAGAAAGTAAGGAGAGAAAAAAAGCAAAAATAATTGATTGTTTGTTCTCAATGTGAATGTATCTTTAGTTTTTTCTACTTGAACTCTGATCCTCACTTAAGCAGAATCTGCATTATGTAAGACTTCTTAGAAATTCAGACTCTCTGACCCAACCCCAAGCCAGAATCTGCATTTGAACAATATTCTGAAATGATGCATGTATACATTAAAGGTGGAAGATGAAGTCTACCATTCATTCTAATGTGCCACCTGCAGTTCTAGGAAGCTAGGAACCTACTGGGGAAGCAGCTTAGGCACAGCAGTTAGCAATCTGGGAACAGCAGGCAAGTTGCACCTGCAAATCCTGCCTCCTGTTCCTGAGATGATGGAGATGTCTTCTGCAGGCTGAAGTGGGTGTTTACGGCGTGCTCCATTTGCTCAGTGTATTGTGATGATGCTCCTCTGTATTCCAAAGAGGAGACAGACAAACAGTTGAGTCTGTGCCTTCATCCAGGCCTAGTGTCAGCCAGTGGTACTGAGCCAGGTGTGCTTAGCAGAAACCAGAGCATGACTAATGCTTCCAGGAGATTTGCATATACACAAAAAGGTCAGGAAAAGTCCAGGATTGCAGCTTACTGTTGAAAACGTGTGATTGATATTACTTTCTAGTACGATTACTGGCTCATTCTGTGGGTGAAGCATGTATGAGGAATCAAAGTGCTACTAACTATTCAAAATACCTGCAGAAGCATCTCTACCAGAAGCAAGTAGAATGTATATAGTTGACCAAGAACAGGCACAGGGACTTTTTCTTTGGTATTAGTAATTATCATTATCTTGCTATGTGTTGCAGTATTATGTTCATTTGTGAAACTCATTGAATTATTAACTTAAAATCTGCATATGTCAGTGGATATGAACTATATCAGTAAAAATAATTCGCCTTGTGAAAGTGGACTATAGCTGATGTTACATGCATCAGCACATGCTATCAAGAATGGTTTAGCGGAAAAAATGCATTTGGTGTCTGAAGGTTTCATTAGAAGAAATAGCAGTTGTGTCACCTGCTCTATGTAACTTCAGTTGTGGTCCTCAATACCAGCTCCAGAGAAGTCAGATTATAAGATTCACAGATAGCATAAGCTCTGACACAGCTTGTGCAGGTTCAAATCTAACCCTCGATCCACAGGATCCAAAGGATCGAAGTAGCAGACTTGGCCTTTCCGTGATGTTTTCTTAGCCATGGTAGAAGTGACCTTTCAAAGGACACATTTCAGATGATCCTGTTGAATATTTTCTTTGCATGTTATTGTCACAATGACAAGGAGTCAATAATAGGAAAGCCCAAGCTATAGGTAGGTAGATAGATAGATAGATAGATAGACAGGCAGACAGACAGACAGACAGACAGACAGACAGACAGATAGATAGATATAGACAGACAGATACCCTAGGTAGGGGGGAGATTCGTTGCAGGGCCCTGAAATGCCTGATCTAAGAAAATTCATATATCAATATCTATACCACTAAAAACTAATTTTAAGATTCCTTAAAGTCTTAGCTAAGACATTCACTGTGCCACTTAGTTATGCAAAATGAGCCTTTTTTCCCCTTTAAAGGTAGTAGATCAATAAAGATCAAGAAATAAAAATTATGATTGATATATAAGCCATATTAACAGAAGAAAAGTTTTGACCTTCAGAGTTAGCAAGCACTGTCTTTCCATTAACCTCCTTGCTGGCTTCATACCCTACAAGGTAGAAACCTACCCTGTGCATTTATGTGTCACTCCATGCTTTCCCTATGCCTTGTACTTAGCATGGCATAATAAATGCATAATCAAGCTGAGTAAATTGAAAAGGAAAGTGTACAACACATGAGATGAGTTGGAGACCCAAACTTCAAAGTAAGGCTTAGCATTTTAATAAGGCTTTGCCTTCTAGGACAAAAGGGTCATCCTCATAGCCTAGAAGTCATGCTTGCTCCTTCTACCTTGCAATTTCTTACCTCAAGGCCTGCAGTTTACTAGAAATGAGTAATTGATTTGCCTCCAGGACCATGAACTATAAAATAAGCTGCTCAAGGCAAGAACGTGCATCACTGCCAACGATGTCACAGGGAAGCTTTGTGTTCAAGTGTGAGTCACAGGACAGCAAGGCAAATATTTGTTTCTACAGGTACCTCAGATAATCACATTTCCTCTTGAAAGCCAGCAAGGTATTTGTGTAGCTCAGAGGTTCTCAACCTGTGGGTCACAACCCTGGCAGGGGTCGAATGACCAAAACACAGGGGTCGCCTAAAGCCATCGGAAAATACATATTTAAACCCATGCTATGCCATGGTGAAATGTTATTTATTGGAATTAGTAATTTGAAGTAGCCACCAAAATTATTTTTTGGTTTGGGGTCGCTGAAACATGAGGAACTGTATTGTGAGGTCAAGGCATTAGAAAGGTTGAGAAGCACTGGTGCAGCTCCTAAGTACTTATTATTCTGCTCAGATTAGAGTAATTTGCTTTTTCTGCATTTCATCAAATGACACTGTTTCAATATGGAGCAGATTATGTCTCCTACCACTATGCTTTGTGCTGGGAAGGACACAAAACAAAACGAGTATTTCTCTGCCTCAGATAACTGTTATAATCTGTATTTCTCAACTTTTTCTGATGTACTATTGTTGTAACTCTTGGCTCCTTCTGTCTTCCCTGACATCTTTTCCATAGACTTAATTTGGAAAAGATTATTAAGAGTATTTAACCCATGAAATATTAACATTTTAGCCAAGGTACCACCTCAGCTCAGTGGTCCTTCCTTGTTTTCAGGGGATAAGTTCTAGTGCCTCAAACTAGGAGATCATTAAACCCAGTATGTGGGCATCAGGAACTTTCACGTTGTCCCTCAAAGGAATTGCCTTCCTGCTTCCCTTTGGTGTAGCTGAAGTGCCACCATCATTGCTCTCGTGCTGTGCATCATTGTTAAGTAAAAACATGGTGACTTGAACACAAGGATTGCAACATAAAGATAGCCTGGGGCTGCCTACAACTAGCAAGAGCATGGACCACAGCAGTGGGTACCTTGTGGGTGTGGACTAAAGGATAATTCACTTCCTAGGTAGGATGGATCTTGGCAGCCTAAGATTTTAGCACCCCACTTAGAATGGTGTGCAATTTTAAATGTATGAATTGTTCCTTTCTGCTTATTTTCATTCAGTATTTTTGGATAAGCACAGACCAAGGGCAAGGGAAGCTACAGAAAGTAAAATCTGAGATAAAGAGGGACCACCATACTTACCATTTCTCTAGAACCCTATCGTGATCATCTGTGACAGTGCTTCCCAAAGAGTACTGTGGATCAAGGCCTCCTTGGAGCTTAAGGTCGATTTGGAGTCAGCGGGTCTGCACAGGGCCTGAGACTCTGTATCTCTTCCAAGGCCCACGTGACACCATCAAGCACATTTTGAGGAGCAGAGGTCTAAAGGGAAATAGGAGCAACACTTTCAGTCATCTAAATCTCCTTCTTTCCTTTTAGAAGTCTCGATCTCATCCTTCACATGTAATTGTATATCCTTTGTCTCTGAAATGGGTGACTATAAATCCCCCAGGCACTAAGGAGGTCTCCAGCTATAGTGGTCTTACTGCAAAGCTCACCATTAGCGCACTGTTAGCAGGGCCCTGCATGATCACTTAGGCCTTGACTTCTGTTGGACTGGGCTGAAGGTTGTGTCCACATTGCATTTTATCTCAGAAAGACAAAGAAAAGATTTGATTTTTTTTCCTTGAGAGAGCATTTCTGTTTCTAATATTTTCCTTCTCTCTCTCTCTTCTCTCTCTCTCTCCCCTCCTCCTCCTCCTCCTCCTCCTCCTCCTCCTCCTCCTCCTCGCTCCTTCCCTCATTCCCTCCCTCCCTCTGATATCTTCCAGCAGGCTGTTGGGAAACCTGCTTAGGCTCAGCCTTCTTTCACTTTGAGCTCTTAGAGTGACACTTTTCTGGCACCCATCTCAGCAGATCCCACTTTCATGCCGACTTAAAAGAAACATAGGGAGCACTGCTTCATTTCTGCTGAAGCAGCCAGGGACACAATGAGCTGTAGTCAGTTTCTTTCTCAGAGATGTTGGCAGGGTGCTTGCTAGAAATGAGCAGCCCAGAGACAGCTCTTTGCTGAGGCCCAGCTCCATGACTGATGGGATGCTCTCACTCCCAGTAGTTTCTGGACAAAGTCTGAAATAAATTGGAAGTTCTAAGAAGAAATGTGGTATTTCTTTCCAGCAGTATATAAGCAAATAAAAAATTCATTATGATTTGATTTTTTCCTATATTCCTGAAAAATCAAATGAATTAACTGGTTTTCTTGGTGTTTACACAACACACACAAACTGTACATGTGAATGGCTACAGAAAACAAACTTAAATTTTAAACTCTAGTTTTACCATCTGAGCTCAAGACCTGCAAAGAATGAAAATAAATACAACAAAGGATACAGAATAGCAGACATTAAGGAATAGAGCTCTTTAGTACAGCATGAAGAGGAAAGTTAAGAAAATTGCATGGCATTTGAAATTTTTATTAAACAAAGAGTCTAGATACTCATGCCATTCAAGATAGCAAATATAAAAAGTTAGATAGGCAAAGTTGTTTCAATAACTATATACATACATTTAAATAAAAAAAAAAAAAACCTAGGCTGTTATCTTTAGAACACAGAGGAAAGAAGTGAGCAGGATAAGAGCAGAAAGTGCCAAAACATAGAAGTCTTTTTTAGCAAGAAGGTGTAATGATAACAGGGATAATTTTTTTGTGCAGAAATCTGGACATAAGGACTTACAGCCTTAACCCGTGGAAGGTGAAAGTCCAGTTTGCACTGTAGCCAGAAAGTCAAAAAGGAAACCTCATTTATGAGGCTGTGAAAACTTAAGCTTTGAATATTAATTCTCTGTTCACAGCTAGCCTTAGAAAATAAATATATCAGGGGGTGCTTATATTGGGAGGAGGGAGTGGATACTGGCATTTTAGCAATACTAAGAATGGAGAACGAAACCAGGATAACTGAAACAATTCTGATGTCTTTAGGGTAAAGCTCACAGTACTTCAATTCTCTAAAATAAGAGCAGCAACAACACATCTCAGGATATTCACAAGGGTATTTAAAGCTTAGATAAAGTTGCACAGGAAAGAGGTGTAGGTAGTATCAAGAGGTGGGCAGAATTATTCCCTTCTTTTTGGTTTCTCCATACCAAAGGGATAAACTCTTATCATAAGCCATGTAAAAGAATTATGCAGATTAAATGGAAGGCCCTACTTGTTACAAGTGGGTTTGGGCAGCCTGAGGAAGTAGGAATTACTCAGTTTATTCAGATTCTTCTTGAGAAATGACAGAGCACAAAAGTGCTATGAGGAGTTAGAGGTGTCTACAGAGAGCTTGCTTTCTATCTGATGGAAGTTTATACACAACTTGTGGGTTGAGGATTAGTTCTGTGGTTCAGATGCCTCTGAACTTTATGAAAGACAAGTGTTTCCTTAAAATCTCCTGGAGACCAACATTACCCTCGTAGAGAGTCAAGGAAGTATGCTGCACCTGCACTGGCGCTGTCTGTGGATGCCTTCGCTAGCTTGCATCTTACCCTGTATCCTAGGAGCGGGCTACTTTTCTGATTTGCTTGGGCATTTTTTGTTTGTTACTAAGTCCCACAGATATCCCCAGTCAGTGTGTGAAGACATAAAGTGTGAAATTTCAGAAACAAACAATTCATAACTCTTTAATTGCATACCAGCCTGAGTAGCCTGATGAAATGTCACACTAACCTGCCGGGGCGATGAATTACACTTTCATTTATACTATCCTGAACATGTACACTGCTGTTCAGTGATCATTTCATGTCTTGGGTACTTTTCTCTATTTGCTGAGAGAAATTAAGAGACGAAAGTTTTATTTAAAAAATAATAAAAAATAAAGGTTTATTTAGCTCACAGTTCATGGAGGTTTCAGTCTAATCAGCTGGCCCCAAAGCGGGTTTGCATGGCATAGGGGCAACACTTCAAGGTGCCAGAAGATAGCAGAGGCAGCAAGAGCAAAAGAGGGTAAGAACAAGCCTCTTTTCATCCCTAGTATTGTAAGCAGGATGCCACCCCCTAGGACAGGGTAGCATTCACACAATCTCCATGCCCCCATCCAGTACAGGATGAAGATATTTACAAAATAAACACCCTCATTCCCTGCTGAGTCACTCAGTTAAACTTTTGAACTTCTCAAGTTAACACAACATAGCAACTATCACACTTAGTAACCTTCTCAGTTATGAGATCAAATTACGTAGCATCACAATACTTGTGTGCGTAGGATAGTTACTATTTTATTTAATAATTGCCCAAGAAAATTGTCCCCCACACCAAGACATGTGTCAAAATGCCAGCAATGAAGAAAAACCAAAGAGAAGGTAGCCCTAAAGTGCCTCCTTTGTAGGAAAAGTGAACGTTCTCAATTTAAGGAAGGAAAAAAAAAAAAAAAGGCCTTACTAAGGTCGCCAAGATCTACTGTAAGAAGCAATCTTTTATCCATGAAGTTGTGAAAGAAAGAAAAGAAATTCACGCTAGTGTGCTGTAGCATCTCAAGACTATAAAAGTTCAAGACCTCGTGGTTGGCATGTCCTGAGCTTGAGTGAAAAGGGCATTAGGTGCGTGTGTTTATGGACAAGAATAAATGCAGTGTAGAAAGGCCTGGGGACTACCTGGGGTCTCTGGTATCCACGGAGGACACTGGAATCTGTTCCTTCTGAAGAGGGCCTGAACATGTTTAACTGACCTGCTCGTTCTGTTTTGATTTGTGGAGTACAAACAATTGAGTTGGGTTTTTAAAATTTCTCTGACTCCTTAGTAGCTAATAGAATAACTCATGGTGGGCAGACAGAATTTCCCAATAGACCTTTGAACAAGAGCTCTTTTCAGTGTCTTCCACGGCTAAAAAAAATACAATAATGTTGTTATCTATTGGATTTTTAAAGTTGTAACTACGTATAGTCATAAATTCAATTCTGTGTATTGGGACCCACCTTTTGGAAATAAAAAGAATATCGTACAGCATAATAGAAAAATGTCAGAGTGCATTACAGTTAATAAGGAGGCCAACGGCTAACTTGTGCAGCTGTTTTGGTGACCTACATACACATATGCAAGCATGTCTGAGTAACATGTAACATATATTCTTTTACTAAGGGGTAGGACCTGGAAATATTAAAACCATTAGTCAGTGTCAATGTAATTCTGTTAGAAAGACTTCAAATGGAACTCTTTGTAATAAAAGAGAAGGCAAATAGTGAATATTTGAGAAAAGACTGAGTAGGCATTTTGATCTTTATATCCTTCCAGTGAGATAGACATTATGTTTTTCCATGTCTAAGGATGAAACTTCAGTGGCTTCAAGGATGAGTTACCTCTCAGGAGGTTTAAAAAAAAATAAAAATAACTTGAGGCCTCCAGTTGTTTGTAAGTGAAAGAGAGCCGAGATTGGACAGTGAATCTGCTTCAGCTGCAGCATATCTGTTACTGTCAGGGTTCTCTGGGAAGGCCAGACCTGCTTGTTTCATAGGTCTGCCAGGAGGAGGTGAGGACTGAGGCTGGTTCTAAGGCCAGTTTGCCTTGCAAAGAATAGCACAAGAAGATGTGTAACTATCATTAAAAGAAAAGGAGGGCCGGGGAGATGGCTCAGTAGAATAAGCACTTGGTTGGCAAGCACAAGATCCTGAGTTTGTGTTTTTGTTTTTTTTTGTTTGTTTGTTTGTTTGTTTTTTTTTTTTTTATGAACTTTTTATTTTATTTTTATTTTTATCTTTTTCTTGTTTCTGAACTTTTGTTTGTTTGTTTATTTATTTATTTATTTTTATGGCCGGCTCAGCCTGCCCTGAGGGCAGGGCTGGCGCAGCATGTGGTGCCAGGGATCGAACCGCAGTCCCTGAAACCGGCTAAGCTTTCCTAAGCAGGCACTTTAGACCACTGAGTCATCCTGCCAGGCCCAGGGTCCTGAGTTTAATTCCTGGTGCTGGGAAAAAAACAAAAACAAAACAAAAAAAAAAAAACATTGTTTGGGGCTGGGGAAATAGCTCCATGGCACAAGTGCCTGCCTGGCAAATGCAAGGTCATATGTTTGAACCCCGGTCACACGGAAAAAAAAAAGGAAACAAAAGGAAAGAGAAGTGATTTTCTTCACTGACTTAACAAAATTTTACACTATTGTTCCCTTTAAACATCTATGACATGTTAATAAACCATCCTATAGTATTAATGTATGTCAATAAACATTACCATTTGTAGTTCATTCTAACTGCAAATGAGATGAAAAATAGAACACTTGAAAAATTAGTTTTAGGCACTATTTAGAACATGGAGGATCTCTCTAAGCATTAACAAAACTTCCCAAATTCAAACTAAGAGCTATTTTCACTATTTGCTGGACATGAACCGTAATTAGGGTAGTGCACAGAACAGCAAACAGGTTCTGGAAGGATGAGGCCTTGAACAGAAACAGCATACTTTTTTGGGTGTTTTGAGGGGAAAAAAAAAGGAAAAGGAAAAGGAGGAGATTTATTTTCTCAAGAAAATATGAAAATTGTCTGACTCATCATACAAATCAGATTTTTTAAATATTAAAAAGGTTTCATATCCATTTATCAATAAGTTTTACCATGAGTTTGTCACAAGCTTGAGGCCAGATACCTTGGTTTTCAGAGATTTCCTGAGTTCAAAATCATGAGTGAGAGACTGTAGACTGCGTTTGGAATGTGCATTGTTGTAGACTTGAATATTACTTCAGATAGTGTGTGCCTGGATTTCTGTATGTGTTGACACATTCTATCCAATGGGCCAAGTCCTCCAGAGAATTCAGGATAGCAACCAAATTTACTTTAAGGTCTGAAATTTCACATGAAGATGTTAAAAAAAATATTAAATGAAATTTCATTTACAACTTTTAATTGGAAGTGGTTGATAACTGGCTTAACCAGTCTAAGGATCAAGAAAGGTGAATGGCTCTTCACTTGGAGATTGCTCTTCTTATAAGGACTAATCTGAGCTATCCTCTCTGTTGGCCTTTGATCTCATTAAATCCTAAACACCTTTTCTCTGAGTATGGTCACATTCAAAGTTAGAGCTTCAAGGTGTTGTATAAGGGGTGTGGGAGTGAATTTTACTCCCATAGAAAATTCTAAAATTCAGCATTGATGTTCACTGCCTTAATAAATGATTATATGATATAGTTTGGGGTGTATGTGTGTGTGCGCGTGCGTGTGTGTGTGTGTGTGTGTGTGTGTGTGTGTGTGTGTTTAACTCAGCATCTTTCAATTTCTTTCTTTTTTATAATGAATTTGGTACAGGGTCTCACTATGCAGATCAAACTTGTAGTGATCCTTCTGTTTTTAGCTTCCCCAGCACTGGGATTGCAGGCATATGTCACCACACCCAGACTCAGTGGCTGGCTCAGTGTACCTGGGCTTGGGGCCAGTGTGGCATGTGGTGCTGGGGATCAAACCTGGGTCAGTGCACTTGGCTAAGCAGGTGCTTAGCCCGCTTAGCTTACCAGTCCTTCAATTTCATATTTGTTTTTCTCTGAGATGCTATTTTCTTCATGATCAAAGTACTAGGAACTTAGAGATGTCATTTGAAGTTGCCGATATTAAACTTCGTGATTGTTCCAGCCTGTGTCCCAGTAGAATAAGGAAGAGTAGTAACAGCTCTCCTCCATCTAAATTAATGACTACAAAATGCAGAAATCCAACTCGCCTGGAAATCATTTCCTGTCCTGAGTTGGATTTAACAGTGAACTCACCACAGCTGCATGATTTTGCCTGGTAGTCCCCGTGTAGGCAGATTAGAGCAATCCCTCCTGGCTTTCCCTTCATAAGCAATTCCATCACACATGGTATCCACTCATCAGACCTATTTTCTGAAGTAAACAGATTCAGTATCATTGGCACAATCCACTGAAATAAGCCAGAGATCCAATGAATGCAGAAAGGCTCACTCTTGCAGTGGTCCTTCAGCAAGGCAGTTATAAGAGGAAGCAACTTCTTCAGAGTACAAACGTAGCCTAGCTTATGCTGCTTGGCCAAGAGGAATGCCTCAAAAGTCAGAATCAGGAGTTTAAGCGCAAACAGCTAAGTATTTAACTTTATAATAATTGTAGAAAAGTATTTTCTAATAACTGTAGATCAAAAAGAGATTCTAAGAAAAAATCTATAGAAATTGTTAATGGAGTGCTGAGATTTGCGATGTGAGGAGAATAAGGTTATTTCCCCTTATGATGTGGAAGATACCTTTCCGCCTTGCTTTTGGAAGCTCTTCTGTAAAGAAGGCAACTATAAATTGCAAAGTAAATGGACCAGTGAGATAGCTCAGTAGACTAAGTGCCTACTTAGGCAAGTGAAGGGACCAGTTTGATCCCCAGTCTGTATACTGTGCAGGTCCTGCCCCCAGGAACACTGAGCCAGCCACCAAGACGGAGCATAGTGGTGCATGCCTGTAATCCTAGTGCTGGGAAAGCTGGGACCAAGAGGGTTACTATGAGTCTGAGCTGTGTAGTGAGACCTTGTACCAAATACATCAATAATAACGAAGTAAAATGCATTCTGTGGTGTGAAACTACAGGTGACCAGTTCTCTGTGTGATCTTTGGCAAAAGTCTCTTAATCTCCCATGACTGTGTTTTCTCTGCTAGAAATGGATGTGTTGGAAGCAATTTATCTCTCAGGGTGTGATAACGGTTAGATGAGAAAAGCATGTAAAAAATATGAAGGGGAGCGACACAGAGTGAACTCACTGCCACCAACACCATCAACACTGTGGTCAATTGCTTTTGTCCTTCTGCTGACGGCCATAGCCCTCTGATGAAGCACTACTGGCAGTGGCCACGGAAGCCATATGAATAACTCTGTAAATGCACAGAAGTATTTAACTTTTATCAGTATGACACCTAGAATAGTCGTGGGTAGCACCAGAGGATAAGTACTTTCTCTGGAAGTATGATACAGCTCTTTCTATTAAAAAGAAACATGAATTAATCATCCTGTCATGCTTTTTGTGTTTGCCTTTATTACCAGAAAATTACAAGATGATTTTCTGTCTAAGGACTACTAGTTTCTGTGGCTGTTTATTTCTTCTTGTTTTTAAGAATCAGATTTTCTATTCTTGAGCTAAAAAACACAATCGGTGTGAGAGCACTTGCTTCTGTTTTTCAAATGAGGCAGGAAGTTTGTTAACAACCATTTGATACAAGAATTCATTCCCCTTTCATCTGCGCTTCCTCGATTTTAAACATTTTTGGAGGCACAGTTGCCTTCTTTTCTTCTGAAAGAAAAAAGCCTTAATAAATTCCTACTGTGTGCAAAACACTAAACACTAATGTCTCACATGTAAGTAAAATCTGCCTGGTGTCTTCAGTGATGATAGCGTACAGCAGAGGATATATATTTAAAATACTAAGGTAATATTTACTATATATTAAACTTGTAAGATTGGGAGGTTAGAAATTATTATGGACCCAGCATATATTCAATGAATTACTACACCAGGAGCTTCACATGTATTAAGTATGTTAGAATAAATGTCCATTGGACAGCCCTCACCTAAATTGCTAGAACTGTACTGAGCCTAGACATCCCAAGGCATATGCTGTGAACCTTGAGTCTCACAGAGGTCAGGTAATTTGCTGGTGTTTGCACAGCTAGCATGAGCCAGGGTTCCAGGGTTCTGCTTGGCCCCAAAGCCCATGTCCTTAACTACTACCTCTGTAATGATACTGCAAAGTTAGGAGACAGCTTCCTCCTTCATCATAATAAAACTGAAATTTATTGGGGCAAGACCAGTTTTAGTGGAAACCATATTCAACCCGATACCCTCAAGACTGCAAATTGAGCTCATTTTCATTCTACCACAATGCTTGTCATTTATCTGGGCAATGTTTATCTCACATGTGTAAAATGTTCTAGAAAAGTCCAATACAATCGGTGCTTTGACCTTGTCATATAGTTACAGGTATGGGCTCATGGCTTAAAATGTTTGTGCAGTAGAAAACCTGTTGAATAAATTGAGTTGCATAGCTAACCCACTGGAGTAGGATTGGCACATGAAACAAATTAACCAACAGCTTGAGTTTGTCACTCTTCACTATACTACTTACTAGTTCTCACATAGATACACCATGAGCGTGAGGACTGTTTTTATTTTCACTGTACAAAATTAAGGGACAAAGATGTGGTGGGCAGAATTCTCAGAAAGGCCCAGGATCCTTGTCTCCTGGTGCTCAGACTTCCTATAATCCCTGCTCTTTGCATTGGACAGAATCAAAGCCATGCTTGTAACTGAGAAATATGGCAAAGGTAAGGTATTTTGCATATGGCTTCAAGTCCCACTCAGCTGCTTGTGAACTGAGCCAAAGGAAGGCTATTTTGAGCGGTTCTGACTTAATTAGATGAAAACTCTTTAAAAAGGGACTGGGCCCTTCTGGAGGTGACAGGCTGTCTGTGCAGATGTGACCAAGTTAGTGATCCTGTCACAGGAGCCCCTGTGACAAGGAAAGGTGACAGCTTTTCTAAAAGCCACAGAAGCCTGTGAGACCCACTGGGAGGCTACAGATCTAAGGCTGCTGGTGCCAGGTCAGGTCTGCAGTCACAGGGCCAATGCCCCGGTGAGCTCCAAAGTAGACTTTTCTCCAGTCAGCCTGCAGGTTAACATCAGATTTCAATCATTCTGACCCCTGCAGATAGTGAGGTCTCGTGTGTGTGTGTGTGTGTGTGTGTGTGTGTGTGTGTGTGTGTGTGTGTGT
>PVJA010006994.1:0-70623 GCA_004027025.1 Myocastor coypus
TTTTTTATTTCTTAAACTTTATATTGTGGCTAGCTCAGTCTGCCCTGAGGGCAGGGCTGGTGCAGCATGTGGTGCCGGTGATCAAACCTGAGGTCTCTACAGTTGCCTAAGCTTGCCTAAGCAAGCACTTTAGACCACTGAGCTATCTTGCCAGCCCAGTTTCACTATATATGGGGCATTTGCTTCTTTAGTTCTTTGGCTTTGGTGCCTCTCTCTCTCTCTCTCTCTCTCTCTCACACACACACACACACACACACAATCAGCAGGGCAAACAAGGATCTCTGCTTCTCACACCCAGTCTGGTGTGAAGCTTATGGCCACAATAACCCAGCACTCACATGCTGAGGGTAGGTGGGTCCTTACTGGACTTATGATGGTTAAGGGTAAGATTCCAGGGGAGGGCCATGAAGGTCCCATAAATTGTCTTCCAGGGAACCAGGGAAGCCAAATTATCCAGTGAGTGTTTGAAATAAGAGGGATCTCAGAGGACTCACTATAGAAAGGAGGGGGACACTGCCAACACCTCTCCACACCAGCACTAACATGGAATATTTAGATACCTTATTTAATCATGAAAATAATCCACTTGTCACATGAAGAAGCCAAGGTTAAGAAATTATAATCACTAAATAAATATGTTTTGGTACCTACTGTGGACAGGCACTGTAACAGGCACTGGGGATATTCAGGGAACAAATCAGACAAACCTGGTTTCATGGGGCAGGTAAGGTGGATGGAGATAAGAGACCCAAAAATAAATACAATCAGTACATAAAATAAGGAGCAAGTTAGATGTGAGCCATTCTAACCACAGATTCTCACAAGATAAGGAAAATTGGCGCTGGGATGGGGGAGGACAGAACACTGCAAATGTACGGTGGTCTGGGTGGGCCTCACGGAGGAGGGGGCATGATGGAAGCCAGCATGTAAGCCCTATGGGTATCTGAGGAAGAGTCGAGGTTCCCACTGCTGGCGGAGTCGCCTTGCAGTGCAGCCGCTGACTTCCACTCCCAAGTTCTGGAAGCTTCCTGGGCTTCGCTAGGGTAGCAACCACAGCCGCTGCTTTCAGGAGCCGCCACAGCCATGTTTGGTTGCTTGGTGGCACGGAGGCTGTGGAGGAATGTAAACTCAGCAGGCGGTGTAATGGTTGCCGAACGCACGATGCGAGTCACCAGTAAATGCGGGATTTTAATCTGCTTCCCTAGCAAACTGTCAAAGATGAGCTGCTCAGGCACCTTTGTGAGGATCCTGGGGAAAATACACTTAATGTCATTGGAAGTTGGTGGATTAAAAACGCTGAAATTTAGGTGCAAACAGCTGCACAGCAAGTGGCAGAGGATAGATTGTTTTTGACTTGCCTGATTATGAAAATATCAGCTAGGTTGTAGTTTTTAGGTTAGAAACTGTCCCATTTCCTGAGGGAATGGGAGGATCTGTCTACTTTTCCTATCCTGATTCAAATGGAATGTCAGTATGGCAACTCCTAGGATTTGTCACAAATGGGAAACCAAGTATCATCTTCAAAATTTCAGGGCTTAAATCTGGAAAGGGAAGCTAACACCCTTTTGGAGTTATGAATATTGTCCAAACTCCATCCATCCCTCAGACTGGAATTTCAGTGGAATTATTGGACAATCTAGCTCAGCAGACTCCTGTAGGCTGTGCTGCCGTATCTTCAGTCAGCTCATTCACTCCGCTCACACAAAAGATGCTGGACAACTTCTACAGTTTTGCCTCTTCCTTTGTTGTCTCTCAAGCCCAGATTGACAGCAAGCCCATCTGAAATGTTCATTCTGGCAAATGTGGTTCTGAAGTGGTGTGAAAACTTTCAAAGATGACTAGCACAGAACCCTCTCTTTTGGAAAACATAATTTGAATAAAATAATTTTTAATGTAAAAAATAAACAAGTAAATAAAAGGAAGCATCTAGGTAGTCAGACAGGAAGTGCAAAGGCCCTGCAGCTAAAAGGGTGAGTGAGATAGACAACCTCTAGGGAGGCAGTCAGGGAGATCAAGAGAGAATAGTGATCACAAAGAAGGGTGGGGCCCCATCATAGTGGCCTTCAGGGTCATTTTATTTTAAATTTTATTTTTTTTTAATTTTTTTTATTTTTATTTTTTGTCCCTCAAGCTTTTATTGAAGTGCAATGATCTGGGATGAATTTTAGATCTTGTTAAAAGCAGCCACATCCATGGACTGCACATAGTCCTCAAAAGCAGTGATCTGCTCTTCCAGCATATCTGCTCCAACTTTATCATCTTCAACCACACACTGTATTTGTAGCTTTTTAATTCCATAGCCCACTGGAACTAGTTTAGAGGAGCCCCAGACCAAGTCGTCTGCTTGAATGCTTTGGACGCACTCTTCCAGTTTTACCATATCTGTTTCGTCATCCCAAGGTTTCGCATTTAGCAAGATGGAAGACTTGGCAACAAGTGAAGGTTTTTTGGCTTTCTTGGATTCATACTGTGCAAGCCATTCTTCCCTTAGCCTCTCTGCTTCTTCACTTTCCTCTTCATCATCAGGACCAAAGAGATCAATATCATCATCATCTCTACTGTCCGCAGCTCCCCCTCCGGGGCTGTCTTCCACGCTGGCAGGGCTGTACTTGCCTAAAGCTTTCCTCACTCCTGGCAGGCTGGCCTTTTCCTTTTCGTAAGACTTGATGTGATTGTACCAACATAGCACATGGCACAAGTCTACAGGTTTGGGGCAGGAGACCACTTCAAACACCGCCACATCCACCTGTGAGGGCACAAACCCCTCGATGTAGCTCTTGTCGGCCAGATAATCATTGAGCACCTGCAGGCAGGCGGGGCTTTTCAGGTCTCCGAAACCCATGGCCTCAGCTGTGTGCGGGAGCTGGGCAGTGGTGGAGTGAAGAGCGCAAAAGGCCGGCGCCCAGCGCTGGAAGGAAAAAAAGGTTTAAATTTTATTATATATATATATATATTTTTTTTTTCTTGTTTCAGATCTTTTGTTTGTTTATTTATTTATTTTCATGGCCGACTCAGCCTGCCCTGAGGGAGGGACTGGCGCAGCATGTGGTGCCGGGGATCGAACTGCGGTCCCTGCAGCCGCCTAAGCTTTCCTAAGCAGGCACTTTAGACGACTGAGCCATCCTGCCGGGCCCCTTCAGGGTCATTTTAGGTTTTAGCTTTTACTCTGAGTGAAACCAGGGCATCATCACAAGGTTCCAAGCATAAGACAGTTATGACATCATTGCATTTTAAAAGGTTCCTGGCTGTTGGCTTGAAATCACTGTAAGACTGGTGGGTAGCAGCAGCACAATCAATAGTGCAGTTGTAATAACCAGGTGAGAGATGGCAGTGGTTTGGACCTGGACTATCTCTTGGATATCTGAGAAAAGGGTGTTCTGGGCTGTGGAAGACAAGTCATCAGGATTGATTGGATGTGGTAAGGAAAGAAACAGAAGGTCTGAGGAGGTCTCCAACTCTCTTTGGCCCTCACACCCCTATGGATGTGTTCATCTGTGATGGGTCCTGGGCGTCTGAGTAGAGGTAGTGTGAGGGCTACTGGATCTGAGTCTGGGACCAGGAAGAGCTCCGCAATGTAGGTAGACGGTTGGAGGCTGTGAGTCTACGTGGTATTTAGGCCATAAGACTGGATACACTTAGGAAGGAGATGGCGTAACCAGTGGCATTGTGGCCATTCCTGCGGTAAGAGGCAGTAGAGAGGAGCCAGAAGTAGGAAAGAAGGCCCAGAAGGCCAGCAAAGTGAGAAAAGTGTCAAAGCTATTGGGTCCAGGAAGCCAAGGGAAGACAGACAGTGTTTTAGGAAGGAGACAGTGGCCAGTTCCAGCTAGTGCTATAAAACCTAGTAAGACAGAAACTGTCTGTTGGATTTAGTCCAAGTTCACCCAGCCAGGGAGTGACAAAGCTGGGGTTCCAGTCTGGGTGCCTTGCCTCTGCCCCAAGGTCAAGCTCACCTTCTGCCTATTTCGTACCCTGGTGGGAAAGAACTTTCTAGAATGCCCTCCATTTTCACTCACCAGATATTCTCACTAACACCTGGGTAGGGCTCTCCAAAATGTTAGCCAGACACCCAGAGTTGATTGAATGTAAAGAGCAGATGTTGGACTCATCCAGCTCCCAGCCCTGCTACTCATTACAGTGCATCTCCAGCAGGTCGCTGACCTCTCTGGGCCTCCATCTCTTTCTTGACATGGGGGCTGGGGAGATAGCTCTATGGCACAAGTGCCTGCCTGGCAAGTGCAAGGTCATGAGTTCAAACTCAAGTCCTGAAAAAAAAAAAAAAGTGAGTGGCTATGGTGGTGATGAGCACAGCAGAGCAAGAACAGCAAAAGACCACAGGTGTCACCACTGCCACCACTTCCCCCTCTGCCTTCCTTTTTGGCCCCCCAGGGCACTCTACAGAGCACAATGGCCACGAGATGCTTCTTGAGTACTTGTTCTGTGCAGGGCACACACCAATGAGTGTGTGCAGTAGTTAGCCACACTCTCATGGACACAGGGACTGTGGACAGGCCTGGCAGGGAGTTCTGTTCAGAGTCACATTTGCACTGTGGCCTCAGGAAGGGAAGCAGTTAGTGGCACTGATACACACATCCTGGAGTGGGATGGGGAGGGAGCTAGGAGAGGGGGCTTCATTCCCGGGAAGAACAACACATAGGTACATCTTGGAAATATGCAGAGCTGCAGGCTGAGGTTGGATATCTGTGTTTCTAGGAACTGACAGTCAGTGGTATTCCCCTCCCCCACGCATGAGTGTAGAGGTGAATACACATCCTTTGGGGTGTCCCGGTGAGTGGCTGCACATGCACTTGGTAGCATGTATAATCATGGAGTGTTTTGTCCCCTACGGCAGGTTACTGCTTATATAGGTTACAATCAAAAAGACGTGGCAGGCGAAAGTCTGAAGGTTCCATCCTGGAAAGAGCAACCTGCGTGTTCAGGTGAAGTGGAGACAAGGCCCTGGGGACTCTACTGGTTGGGCCAGCAGCCTCCACACCACATCGGAGGAATGTGTCACCTCCTCCTCTCCTGGGCTGAGCAGCACTGAGCCACTCACTAGGACAGCAGTGGAGGGCAGGAGCATCCCAGGTGGTGTACAAGGCCAAGCTCCAAAGCTGTGTCTACCTGGATAGGCCTGGCAATACCTCCATGTCGAGCCGTGCCTGTGGAGTCCTGGGCTATGCCCAGATACCAACCAAGGCCATGGAAGCAGGGGCTCCATTCATCCTGACCAAACTGGAGCTCTCCGTGTCTCCCTCTGAGATAGTCCAAAGTCACAGCTCCCCACCTTCTGCCCTTGGAAATGAATCATTTAAGAGTCCCCTTTCATCCTGGAGCCCTCAAACAGTCTCATGAGCCGTGAGCATGTCTCCCTTGGCAGAATTTAAGGCAGCTGCAAAATGCCTCGATATTTTCAGAGGCCTTATTGTGCTTAAACTCGTTAGAGAGGCCATGGAGTTAATTAGTATATAGATTTTCCCATAGAAAGCTAATTTTCAGCATGATTTGCAGCCACTGGGTCTGTAACAGACTGCAATCTATTTTCTTCTCAAATTTTTTCTGCAAAAGAAAAGTCCAAATTGCAGTGACCAGATACTTCCATACCTTGGTTCCAGCCCACTCACCCCCGGGAGGTTCTGGGGTCTCCAAAGGCTGGTGCTTCCCCCTCGTCCTGCCCAGGCTGCTGTTTCTCTGATGTACCATTTCCCAGACAAGGTCCAAGCTGGCTTTGGGTGAGGGGCAGACAAAGTAGGCGGGGAGGAGCTAATTTTTCAGTGTTTAGAGAATAAGCCTAGGCATAGAGAGATCAGAAAAAAGCCTCAGCCTCTGACCTTCTGAAGTTATTTAACCTCTCGGTACTTCATTTCCCTCATCAGTAGAATCAGGATAGCAATCATCACCTCATACATAGTGTTAAAAGGATCATTATTAACTGATATTTTTAAAAGGCAATATTTATTGGTACTTCCAGTGTCCTAGGTCCTGTGCTATGTGTATTTTACATTATCTCATTAAATTCATACTTTCTGCTCATTTGGTGAAAGGAAACAGAAGCTGAAAAAGATGAAATAACTTGCTGAAGGGCACACCATAATGGGTGACATGCCAGGGTTTTGAGTCCAGATTCCAGAGCCCTAAGTAAGTAGCTATTTCCTGGAAAGGAAGAGTCACTGTGGTTCTGCCTATGAATACCGCCTCTGCTGACACCTTTCCCCAGGGATGCTGAGGCCCCATTCACATTCTGTGGCAGTGTAGTTCCATCCCATGATGTTCTTAACAGTAGACTAGTGAAAGAACCACAGTCTCAAAGCTTAGACATTATGGGCCCCATCCTCTCTCCTCCATTAAGCAGATAGGGAAGTTGAGGCCTACACGGCTTCACCCGCATAAAGCAGGGGAGCCCCAAGCCTTCTGGCCCCTTTTCCCTACGGAGCCTGCTGTCTTTCAACTCCAGACTCAGAGGGCCACAGAGAGCATCTCACAATACAAGGCCAGGGAGGAGCTGACACCTGATAGCCAGGTGATGGTTTCAATGGATTTTGAAGCCCTCTGCTGAGTGAAGGAAATATTAGTCATCAGAGATGGGCTTGTACCGGAGAATCCTTGTCAGAAAATGTGATGACTTAGTGGACTGAAAATGTATTTCCCTGCCTTATCACACATCTGGAGTTCCAATAGAGCAGCCCCTGGCCTGGGGAGGCAGCCAGCCTCGAGAATTTGCACAGATATTGGTGTTTATCAGAAAAAGTCCAAATGGAGGCTGAGCAGGGAGGTGAGGGAGTAATAGCTTGCGAACATGCCAAGGGTGATAAGGAAAGTGTGTCTGCTCATTACCCGGAGGCTCACCCATCGCCCAGGCCTGCAGCCCCCATTTGCTCTTGATGATAGGAGGTGGTTGCACTTGCTCTTTCCGCTGGTGGTAAAGGGAAGGAGGAGACTGGCTGCCTTGACTTCTGCTTTTCCAGGAGTGAGCTTCAGTTCCCTTGAAATTCCACTCAGCAACTATCTTCAGCCTTGAGCTAGTCAAGCCTCCCTGGGTGCCAAGCTCCAGGAAGGACTCCTTTGCCAGGCCCTAAGCTGAAGGACAGTTCCCAGGACTTGCTGGTAGGTGCCTACTGTGTGACAGTCCCTAGAAGGGCTGACCTTCCACAGTGTACCAGACACTGTGGGATGGGGTACCTCCTAGCACATGCTGTTGGTGCCAAGAACTCAGATATACGACTCAGCTTCCTATAAGGTGTTTGCAGTGTGTCCAGGAAAAGGGACACATATCCTGTTGGCTGAAATATCCTCTAAACCATCTTTCACAGTTGGTTTACAGTTACTGAGACCCAAGTTGCATGAGAGGCTCACTCTGCTTCCATACTCTGGTGACCCTTCCTGAAAGAATGGCCTTTGAGGTCACTTTGAAGAATGCAGGCAAGAAGGTGAGGTCATTCCAGGAAGAGGACACACCTCAAGCAAAGGCAGAGGACAGTGCCAGGTCTCAGCACACTTGGCAAATGGCGGGCTGACCAGAGTTGAAAAAGGAATGAGGAGACAAGATGAGGCTTCGAAGGAATGCTTGAGCCACCTTATCAGGCTGTATGAAACCAGGTGGCTCTGCAGCAGAACTTAGACAATCACACTGCAACTAGATGGGCTACATCTTGAGGCCCGGTGAGATGGCTCAGTGGTCTAAAGCACCTACTTAGGAAAGCTTGGGAGGCTGCAGGGACCGCGGTTCAATCCCTGGCACCACATGCTGCGCCAGCCCTGCCCTCAGGGCAGGCTGAGCCAGCCATAAAAATGAGTGAATAAACAAACAAACAAAAGTTCTGAAACAAGAAAAACATAAAATAAAATAAAATAATTCTTAAAAAATTTTTAAAAAGTGGGCTACATCTTTATTACACATTTTAGACATCTAGGTAAAAGCCTCATGAAAATTAGATTTGCCAGGAAGAAAAGAGAGGAGGGGAAGGGAGAAGAAGAAAGAGAATGGAGGAGTGGCAGGAAAGAAACACAGAGAAAGGAAGAGAGGAACAAAGAGAAGAGGAGGGGAGGGGAGTCAGGGAGCGATGGGTCCGCTGACCTGACACTAGTCTGTCATTGTGTCTGTCATTATCAACCAGTCCTGAGAGCCACTGATGAGTAACGGTGATCATGCAATGATTAAGCTTTGACCTTGTTGCTCAAGACAGCTCAGGATGGATGCTGGGTGGAGCCTTCTCAGGCCTAAACCAGATGTGTGGGCACCCCCGGTGCCCTATGGTTCCAAGCACCTTCCATCTGCCAGAAAGGGAGGCTTTATGTATTGCTCACTTGGAACAAAATTGAGCCCTGCCTGAGGAGGAATAGAGCAGACAGATACTCAACTATTCTGGGTCATCTTCCTCACCATTCCATTTATTCTTCTCTGCCCCAGATATGCAGAGCCCCAGTAATAAAGAAAAAGCCCTCCATCTGGCTGAAACATTTTCCTTCAGAAGGCACTTGAGAAGTCACCTGTCTTCTCTTTTGTCTCAGGTGAGAAGAAGTTATTCAAGGAGACACTCTCCATTCCAGTCCCCAAAAAATTCTATCCGGCCATACCCAGTGCCCTCTCTGCCACAAGTTCAGGAAAATATAACTTTCCTAACATTATTACATTTCCAAGGCACTTGGTAGGAGCTACCATGGGAATACAGATAAAGCCCCGACACCAGGAACATTTATTGTGCACCAGCTAAGCACAAGCACTGGCCAGAGGTTTTTCTGTCAGTTCTCTTATCAATCCCAATGGCCTCAACATGTAGATAGTGTCATCCTCATTTTACAGATGAAGAAACTGAGGCTCAGAGAGATTCGGTCAAGCATCTGAAGTTTGACAGCTCAGGACCTGGGTTTGGTCCCAGTTCTGTATTTCCTTAGCCCATCAGGCCTTAAGGAATAGAATTCCCTTTCCTTACCCCATCATGGGCCCATTTCCCAGATGGAATAAAAAAGCTCTTCAGGTGTAGAACCACCTACTCCCAGTTTCTCAGGAAGTCATTGCTTTCCCCTAGGATTATAGAGAAGACTGGGACGGGTTGGGGCTTCAAGCCCCCACACTCACTGGCTAGGTGGGCTTGCTGGGGAGCTTTACCTTGTAAGCTCCAGCTCCTCCAGTAGCCCTCTATTCCTAGAGACTAGCCCTCGCTCTGTTTCTGCTACCCAGCAACCAGTTCCCCAAAGGGTTAAAAATGGGAGCCAAATAATTTATTTCAAGATCTTCAAAAACAAATTCAAATTTTTTTTTAATTATGTCAAATTAAGGCCATTAAAAGTTAAGCTGTGTACCAAGAGCATTTTCCTGGGAAAGGTGCTGTAACATCATTATTTCTCCCCAAAACGCACTTACTGTACATTTCTCAAAGCCATCAGCCTTGATTGAAGGCTAATGAAAAAGCTGTCCTGCGTCAGTTTATTCCTTGTATCCATTAAGAATAATTACGGCTGAACAATTTTTGATGCCTGTAACCTTCGAAAGCGTTGCTAATGGCATTATAAATTGCTCCTTGTCCAATGACTACGGCGAGATGCTTAATTCAAAGGCGCTCTGTCAACAGGACTGATTTGTGTGGCTAATGAGTGCGTTTAAAACAACAGCCTCGGCTCATGCATCCGAATGTCAATAAGAGGACGAGGTTCAATAAGGAGGCTTGTCCGTAACAATTAGCAGGGACAAGCGCTCTGGATCAGGCCAGTTGTGGCTTTCACAGCCCAGTCCTCAAGACATCACCAGCATCCCCAGGGCTCTCCCAGGCACAGCTCTTCACCCCTATGCCGAGGTTAGAACCAGGACCCAGAGGACCCGGGCAGGCAGTGGCAGAGGAGTAGACACTGGGCAGAATGTGTGAGACAGAAATAAGAGGAGAACTCGCTACCACTTCTCAGGAACTTGGGCACTGATTTTGCAGATGTCTGAGGCAGGCTCAGTGTGTGCAGGTGCAGGGAGAAACTGGTAAAAACACAGCCCCTGGCCTCTCTGAGTTCACCTTGGGGCCAGCAAACGGTGATCTGAGCCATACACAGGGAGGCCAGCAAGTGCCAGGGTGGAGGGCAGAGATGTGATGAGGAGAGCAGGCAGGTGCCACAACCAGCCTGGGGCCAGGGAAGCTTAAAGCGATTCTGCAGGATCATCAGGAGTCAGCCAGGCAAGGAGAGGCACACTCTGCCCTCAGGGGGCCGCCTTCCAGTGAAAAGGGGGTGAGGAAACCAAGGAAGCCCTGCCTTCAGGGATGGTAGAAGGCGAGGCAGAGGCCCAGCAAGGAGGGATGGAGAGGGCCTAGCCTGGGCTTCCACAGGCTTGGGGCTTGTCTTAGTCTCTTTTTATTCGTTGCTGGGACAAATACCTGACACTCAAAATGAAGGAAGGAAAGGTTTATTTAGCTCACAGTTACTGGAGGTTTCAGTCCATGTTCGACTGGCCCAAGGCTGAGTACAGCAGGGCAGCGAGCATCCAGTTCATGGCGGTAGAACAGCAACAAAATGGTGGCAGAGGCAGCCAACCAAACACGGCAGCAGAGCAACAGCTCCAGTCTGTCTCTCTGTGTCTCTTTTTATTACATTCAGGCTCACCACCTCAGCCTCCACCTTGGGCTACACCCATAATCCCAGAAGTACTGAGACCCGTAATCCCATCAGTACTAAAACTCATAATCCCAGGGATCATGGATCAAGTTTCAAACTCTAGAAGTGCCCGCGCCCTGACTCATGAGGCCTTGGGGAGACAACTAGACATAAACCATAACAGGGCTGCAGTGGGGGTTGCACCAGAGGCATTGAAGAACCTCAGTGTGCAGCTCTCTCCACTATCAGAACGGGAATTCTCTCCTATCCCAGCCCGCAAGGGCCTAGCCCCAAGGCCATCTTCCCCTGGAAGTCAGCCCTCATTTCCCCTCACTTTCTTGTTAGGCTACAAGCCCTGGCTGGCAATGAGACTGCAACTAACAACTGGCTCCCTGTTCCCTGCACATCATGTGGATAATCTCCTCCCATTTCCACTAGAAAAGAGGCCTACTCTTTTCTTCCCTCTTAGCCCAAAGGGTAAGATTCAAAGCGATGAGGCCTCAGCCATAGCTGCCTCTTTAACTTAGTCTTCCCACAGCTGCTGGGATTTCTGTGGCTACTTTTTTGTTACACAAATATCCCTTGGAAATTAGGATGGGGAATGAGTGGGAATGGAAGAGACCACACGGGGTTGGCACAGGGGGCAGTGACGCAGCAACACAGTCCCTGAGACACTCACCCTTGTCCTGGATGTGAACACACACAGCATGTTTGTTTAACAGCACACTTAGCAGTTGCAAGGTCCGTGTGAGTCAGGTTGAGCAGTGAGGCCTTGAGGGCCCAGCTGAGGAACCTAGGCTTAAATGTGCAGCAAAGAAAAGTCAATGTTTTCCTTAAGTGGGGTATAACTTACGCAGACATGTGATTTAGGAAGATGCTCTGACTGCATGTGAGGACCAGACTGAAAAGAAATCACATCAGAGGGAAACAAAGGGGCCAAGAGCTGAGGGTCTAAGACCTGAGTTCAGAGCCAGCTTTCCCATATGCAAATGGTTAGACTTTAAGCGTAAGTAACCTAGACTCAGTAACCTTGGTTTCCCTCTATGGAAGGTGAGAATAATGATAGAACCTACCATGTGGCACAGTGGTGGGGGTTAAATAAGAGATGCATGTACAGGGAATTGCATGGTTCCTGGCAATAAATAAGTTTTGACATTATTATAATCATTGCAGAGTAGGCACAGCCCGAAACAATCAAATGAAGAGACAAGTATGCACAGAGATGAGGTCCCTGGCACATGTTCCCTCAGTTAGCATGAACTGTGAAGGTTGACTCCATGGCCTGCATGTGTTCCTCTACTCCACTGCCTCCCTAGCATAGGTGTGTGTGTGTGCTTACGCCAGCAGTGTGTGGAATGAGGGCTGGATATAGCTCAGCCACACACACACTTCTGTATCAGATGTGAGGTTCTGTCCCAGGACAACCCCTGGCCTGCTAGCAGAGCTCCAGGTGTTTGCCTGCAGGAGTCAAAGGGAACAAGCTCAGAGAGAGGCCACTCCCTGGCCCACCTGCCCACCAGCTCTGCCCCTCTGGGGCCTCTCCAGGTGCAGAGGCCGAGGGCATGTTTCTGAGGATAGCTGTCATGATCTGTCACCTCACTTGGGATGAGTCTCAGACCTCTATCTCAGCAGAGAAGTGGCAGGGAAATCCTGGGAAGAAGTGATAAACCGGTGTGTGCCCCGATCTATCTGCAAAGAGATTGTTCCAAAAGTCCTTTCTTTTGACTTCTACCAAGAGCAAGCTAGGGGACCTCTGTTCAGATCCGAACTTCAGGCTTCCATCTTCTCCAGGATGGTGGTGACACGAGGCGTTCCAGCCTCTATCCATGAGTGGAGTACAATTTTGAGCTCCTATCGAGGAGTAGCCTCTCTGTAGCTGCAGAAACTTCCAACCTTCCTACCATATCCTCCTCCCCTATCTAGGCTGGGTTTCTCAGACAGCTATTTCTTTCATTCTCTTGCTTTTGTCCTGTGCTCTTCTCTCACTCCAAGCCTTCTGCCTCAGAGAGCTCATCTACCCCAGGCCTTTGTCACCTCTGTGCTACTCTCAAAATCTTTATTCCAGACAGTGCTCCTCTGAGTCTAAGCCATGTAGCCGACATGGAAAGTCTCCGTCCAAATGGCTTACAGAGGTCCCAGGGCCACACATCCGTTTGCTTTGCACAGTCCTTTCCACCAGCTCTGTGCCTCTCTTCTAGCACTCTCTTCTAGCAGTCACCCATTCAATCGACAAAGCCAGAAATGGAGAAGCAAGAAAGCCTGGGTTTAGTTCCTGGCTCTGCCATTTACCAGACCACAGCAAGTTGCTTAACTTAGCCAAGCCTCAGTTTCTACAGGTGCAAAAGTAGAGATCGTAAGATGTCCCACCTTCCAAATTGCTGTGAGTCATGACTGATTTATATATGTAGAACGAGCAGAGTAACCCCATATCTAACTGCCAATGCCTTTCATAAGCTCCAGATTTCTTCTGCTGGCCTTGCCCCTCCATTGAACAGCCAATGTGAGCCTAGAGGACAGATTGTAATGCTTCTGTGACTCCTCCTTACCATCCTTACAAACATCAGTTTCTGAACCCAGCTTTGTCAAGTGAAGCCCTTGACAGAATTTAGATCTCGGGGGCCCGCCAGTATGGCTCAGTGGTCTAAAGCGCCTGCAGGTGGCTGCAGGGACCGCGGTTTGATCCCCGGCACCACATGCTGCGCCAGCCCTGCCCTCAGGGCAGGCTGAGCTGGCCATAAAAATAAACAAACAAACAAACAAAAGTTCTGAAACAAGAAAAAATAAATAAATTAAAATTTAAAAAAAAAGGATTTAGATCTTGGGTGGAGGGGTCAGATGGCAATGTTCAGAAGCAGATAGCAGAGTAAAATCACTCACTTTATGACCAAGAAATAGAAGAGATGAAGAGAAAGGGGCCGAGGTCCCACATTCCCCTTCAAGGACATGTCACCAGTGACCTAACAACCTCCTCCAGGCCCATTTCTCAGAGGCTCCCCCACCTCCTAATAGCACCATCCTTGGGATCAAGACTTTTATACAGGACCCTGGGGAGGGGCATGACATTCAGAATCCAAACTCTAGCAACACTCATTCTCCAAGTTCTGGTCCCAGGGTTGCCCTCCAAGCTATACTCCTTCATGATGCATCTATCTCCAGGGACTAGGTGATGTGAAGTAGCTCCCTTGTGTCAATTCCCAACAACTCTGGCCTTCCTCCGTCCAGAGATCTCCACAGACTTTATTAGGCCTCTGGTGCTACTGCGTAGTAACCAAGCCTTAGCTCACCAGTCTTTTTCCTTTGCCTCAATTCCCACATAAAATCCCCATGTTGGAGTTTGTTTCCCAGGAGTCTGACCGGAGACACTTCCCCAAATGCCCTGCCTCCCTGAGCCAGGTTGACTTCCCTTTTTTTGTGTCCCCTAACCCTTCTGGTCACCTCTGTCAGATTCCTGCAACACTGAATACGATGACCAGTTTTCCTGCCCTTTTTGCACCTTAAAAGACAGTTACCTGAGAAAGACTACATTTGCTCCTCTGTGTACAGGCTTTGGTACCTGGAAAGGTCCCTCATGGAACCATCTAAAGAGGTTGATAGGGTTTATAATAGAAACCATCAGTCATTCATTCCTTCCTTTGCTGTTATCCAACAGTAGATACGATGGACATCCCACTCTTGAGCCCGAAGGCTGTGGGAGGCTCAGAGATGAGATGAAACCTGAAAGAAACCTGAGAAAAGAAGACAGAGACCAGGAGATCAGGGAGGAGATGTATGAGGGTCACCATCTTGGTCAATAACACAACAAACCATATCAAGTATGCGATATACGTTTTAGCTTGGCATGCACCGGATAGTCCTTAAAAGTCTGTTTGATGGCACCTAGGTGTCCCTAGGACAAAGCCAAGATTATTTAGCAAGTCTCATGGTGGTCCTACATCAGCTAACCCTTGCTTACTTTTCTGCCTTATCTCTGATTATTATTATTTTTTTTTATGTATCATCTGCTCCTCAAACACAGCACCCCACTCACGACCTTGCCTAGACATGGCAACCTGGTGTGGAATGCCTTTCCCCACTTTGCCACCCAAGGAACTCCTATTCAGCTGGAGCCATTCTCTGTTTTCCCCAAGGGGACTTTCCTTTCCTCCTATGGTTCTTTCTGTGTCACTTTACACTGGGATCATCTGTTGTCTTCCCAAGCAAACTGTGAGCTCTGTAGCAGGCAGGGGATCTGTACAGTTCTTCTCCGTCCCCTCACAATACCTAGGGGATACCCATTAGCATGACTGTTGGGAACCTGGAGCATGGTTTGGGAAGAAATTTAGAGCATCCTGGAATCTCTAGAAAGCATAGAGTTAGGGGCCTGACACAAGCATCCGGTGATGAAAAGGGGAGAAGATGAACTAGGGGGGTGAGATCTAGTTTTCAGTCTAGATCCTGCTGACTGACAGCCTCAGCACTGCCTCACATTTGTAAGGACATGGGCTACCTGTCCCAGAATCACCCCAATTAATAGCATCTTTACCTCCTCACATCTGAAGCCAGGTATGACACTAACCCTATCTTGCTGATGGTAGCCAGGGCCCAGAGGTCTTTAAGCTCCATCCAGCTTCAATTTCCTTGACTCAGTAATTCCTCATGGCCTTATGCAGGGGGCCCAGGAGTGACTCTGACCAAAGACTCTGGCCTTAGCACCCTAGTGCTCACTCATATGCTAGAGCTCTCTACTGGGACCCCAAGTCCTGCCCAAGGAAAACTAACAGAGCTAGGACCAGGGACAGCAGAGACATCTGCTCCCCTTAGGAAGATTCACACAGAACCTTAAACATAGGTTGGCACTTGGGGACCTGGTCAGCTTACCCATGAGCATGGGCCGGGATTAAGCCACACTTGGTCACATAGACCTGCCAGGATCTCTGAGGTCAACCTGGACATGTCAATTACAGGACAAGTGTTACAGAATGAATGATTGGGCTTTTGGAATTACAAAGTATCCCAGATGTGGAATACTATTAATATTATTCTTATATACTATACTTTTTTTAGGGGGGGGAGATTTGTGGAACCCTTTCGTTCACAGAAATATATCCAAGAGAGCCTGAATACTGAAAATTTCAAACAAGCCACTATATTTCAACCTATAGATTACTTTCTAAAATAAGTTTTTTTATTTTACAAAAATCTCAAATGTCTAGGGCAAAAAGATAAATGATTGAGATAATGTGAAGGCTTTTTTTAAAATTAGCAAATGTATTTCTATATTTTGGCTCATGGAGCATCTGTGGGTGCAGGGGGTGTTGTGCACAAGTACTTTCATGTACATAACCATGTCAGCATACATGTGTGGGAGACACACCTGCTGCAATGTCCAAATTTTAAGTTCCCCAAGGACAGAGACAGTGTCTTCATTCCTGTCCCACACACAGGCCCTGGCACATGACTGATGCTCAATAATTACTTGTTGAGTGAAAGAAAGTGAAGATAGTCCAGTCAATAAGAAAGAGCTGATGTAGCAACCTTCCCCTGGGCAGCGTCTTGATGGGCCATGACCTTCTGTCAGTTACCAGCAGCCAGAATGGGGCAGGGGAAAGAAAGGGACTGAATTGTTAATGCTATGAATCTGCAAAGCACCAGGAACTATTTCCCAGTGTTGTCATGGCCTTACCACCCCACCAGATGTTGGATTCCTTCTCTGCTCCCGTCTTCTCTTCCCACAAATACACATCCACACACATTGTCACTCTTCTGAGGGCCTCGAGCGCTCCTGTTCTTTCTGGTATGGTCATCTTGGGAGCTCTTTTCACTTCTCCTCTCTCTCTGAAGACCTCAGCACCTCTTTTGGTCCCCATTTTGGAGGATCTTTCTGTTAGTATTGATGGTTAGACCCCCTAGGCTCTAGGGGGTCTAGCCTTGGCTGCAGTACCCTAGAAAGTAGCCACATTTCCTGTGGTTCTTTCCATTAAGACAAGGTGCCTATTTGTCTTCTCCTTGGTTTGGGGTGACTTTAGGCTCACCATTGTCAGCATAATGAGGCAGAAATGCTGCAAAACACATCCTGTATTTGACCTGGATAATAAAAGATCTGCTCATTGCTCAACACCTCAGCTAATAACTAGGTTACCCCAAGACATTACAAATCAATCTAAGACCAGCCAACCCCAAACAACATACCAACATACTGCAGACACAAAGTAGTCCAGCCAAGACCAACCTAGCCTGCTCATGGTCAGCAAGACCTCCCAGCTAGTGCTAGACTCAGGCCTCCAGGTAGATAGGCATGAGTAGGCCTCCTATACTACACCACAGCCACTGCACCATAGCCACTGTGCCATGGCCCATGTGCAGTGCCATGACCCAGAGCCACAACAGCCTTGACATGGACATTCTCAGTGATGGAAAGGAAATGGCTCCTTCAACTCTTAACTACCCAGGCCACCTTCCATTGTAGGGCCAGCACCTCCCCCTGACTTCAGCTCCTGTGCACACCAGCTCCCACTGTCTTATTTTCACTCCATCTGCTCTTCAGTTTCATCAACATCACCAATGCTTTCTCCTCTCCCTAGGTCTTCCCATTCTGCCCTCCCGTCTTTACTTCTGCCTCAATATTATTTAGATGCTATGTCAGCCGCATCAGCCTCTCTTCTGCTGGGGTCTTCAATATATTTGACCCTTGTTTCCCATCATGCTCTTGGGGAAAAGCCCACTATCCCCCCAGCACACATGTTGCCAAACACCTTTGAACGAGATGATCTTGCCATATGAGGGAAATGTCACCCGTTCATTGTCATCAGTAAGGCCCTACTGCAGTCCAGCAGGCCTTCAACATTCTTCTGGTCATTTCCTGCCATATCCATCCCTGAGATCTGTCCAGCCTTCATCCTTTTTCTTTCTTTATTTCACTATGTACTCCTTACACACAAAACCTAACTGACTACCAGGAAACAGGGCTGCCCATACCCACAGCCACCCACAAACTAGTTCTTCTCTCTGAGATTATTATCATCCTCACACTATTCTAAGGATTTCCACCCTTAGAAATTCTTCTACTTCCTGTCTGACACTTCCTCCTACCTGTACTTTCCATTACAGGACAACAAGATGTCAAGGTCATTAGGAGCAGTTTTCAGAGCCAGACTTTCTGTACAAGACTCCTCTGCACATAGGTGCTGGCCTGCAATGGAAGAGTAGCCTGGACAGCTAAGAGCTGAAGGAGCCATTTCCCTCCAGCACAGGATCCTCTGTCTCTGTCTCTCTTCTCTCTCTTTTATCTCCCATCTCCCTCAGATGCTCTGTGTGTGTGTGCTGTGTATGTGCACATGTGTGTGTGTGTCTGTGTTGGTGTCTGTCTGTCTGTGGAAAGAGAAAGAAGAAGGGAGAGAAAGAGAGATTGCAGAATATAGTGGATGTGGAGCGAAGTAGAGCCCAGGGTGGTGAGGAGGGAGGAGCAAGAGGGGTGGTACATAAAAAAAAAAAAAAAGGAGGGGTGGTACAAATTGGTCAGAGTCTAACACCTGTCGTTGAGGAGGCAGGGCTCTTCCCTGAAGTCAGAGCCTTAAGGGATGTTAAGGAAGGGAAAGGCATGGTCCAGCCTGCACTCTCGCTAAATCTCTGAGACAGAGAGCAGAGAATGGAGTGAATCTGGAAACAAACTAATGTGAAGCTCTTTGGGGGATCCTGCTGCCCAGCAGGAGATGCCAAGGTCAAACAAGAGTGGACAAGAGAGGCCCAGGGACTGAGCAGAGGTTAGGGAAGGAAGAGAGCAAACATAGAAAGACAGAAAAAGAAATGGGCAAAAGAGACAAAGAAGAGAGGAAGAAAGATCATCAAAGGGACCAACAGAAGACAAAAAAAAAAAAAAAAGATTACAAAGCAACAGATAGAAATCCCATCCACATGAGGAAATATCTCTCCCAGAAAAGTCTTCCAAGGAAACCTGGAGCAAGGTCACAGTGCTCTCTGCAGGTCCCTGGACCCAGTCCTCCCTGGAGAAATCCCTGCCATGCCCAAAGGTGCTGTGACAAGAGAAAAGAAAAGAAGAATTGAGAGAAGAGAGGAAGCAAAGAGGGAGGCAAGGAGAGGTCCCTTCCACCCAGCCCTCGCCACCCTGGCTCCACCTTCCGCCTGCTGGGCTGGCCTCTGTAGCCCCTGCTCTCATATTGACACATGAGTTGATCAAGCAGGGAACAACCAGTATTAGGTAGTTCTCACTTTGATGGTCTCTGGAGTAAGAATTGTTGAACAGGAGGAATTATTGAGGCTCATTCACCATCCCTTCCTTGTCAAGGGATGGAGTGAATCCAAAGGAAAGAAACACTTATCCCAAGAACAACACAAGATTTCAGCTAGAATTGGACAGCCCAGCTCTGGAGAGGAAGGCCACCAAACCAGAGGGGACCATGACACAGAAACCCTTCTCCTCCATTCCCCTAGGCCCTCCACAGTACAGTTTTATCTCCACTCTCCTCCTACCCAAAAGAACATAAAGGCTCCAGCCCAGCCTCTTATAGTCTCTTCTTGCTTGTTAGAGAGAAGTCAAAGGGCTAGGGCCCCCTCCAGGCCAGGTAGACAGGTTCATTCCATTTCCACTTACTTGGTGACCTCAGGCAGCCACTTTTCCTTCTGAATTTAACTTTATTTATTTATTTAGTTAGTTAGGTTTTTTTGAGGCAGGGTCTTGCTATGCAGTTCAGGCTGGCCTTGAGCTCACTTTTGTAGCTCAGGCTGGTCTCGAACTCGCACTGATCCTCCTGCCTCAGCCTCCCAAGTGCTGGGATTACAGGCGTGCACCACCACGCCAGACCCCTGAATTTAACTTTATTCTCTCTAGCATTGATGCTCTGCTACGTGCCAGATGTCAGAGATAAATGATCTTCTGAAATCTATGTAGAAAGCCCTTTAAAACCAAAGAGGGATCTGTCCAGGCAGCCAATACAGTTCTGGCAGGAGCCTTGGCCTTGGACCCTGGTACTGGAATCACGGGAACTGTTCTCCTTGTGTAAGGCTCATCTTTCCATGCAGACAGACAGATGAAGGCCTGGGGAGGAAAATCACACAAAGACGCAGCTCAAACAGCAGGCCAAGCCTGAAATCCTCTGCCCTGCTGGGTGTGGTCAGGACAGACCTGAAAGGGAAGACAGGACACTCCTAGGAAGAAATCAAGCAAGAGGCAGCTGGCTGGGACACCATGACCATTTCACAAATGAGAATGAGTTTTGAGACCTTCTGCTTGGAGGAACATTTAACGAAGGGCTTCTGCCCAGAGTCCAAGCCAAACAACACCCAGAGAAGCGCAAACTCATACCTGGAGGCCTGAGGAGGAGCTTTACAGAGCTAGGAGAGCAGCCAGGTCTCCGGGATGAGGCCACATCCACTGCAACGAGCTGCTCAAACAACAAAAAGATCCAACCAGTCTTATTGGGGCTGGTGGGGGCTGAAGGCCTGGGATGAGAGTGAGGAGGAACAGGATTCTGTCCATAAACATCTCAATAGCGTGATTAACTGAGCATCGCAAATCGTAACCCTTTCCTTTAATGCACTTTCCCTGAATTACCGCAGGAGCTGGTGGCCGAGGAGCCCGTACAAATTGCTGGAATGGGCAGTTAAGCGGGGAGGTCGGAGGTTAAATGAACACGGTTGTTTATGAAGACACAGCCCGAATCCATTTGCATTTTAATATTCTCTCAGTGAAACGGAAAGCCACTTTGAGGACAGCTTGTTTGGAAATCCCATTAACGGGTTATTTATGGGGCTCGTGGCTGTGTGACCCTTGCCCTTGTTTTGTTAAACATGAACCAGACATGAATCAGACGGGCAGCGGGCTAGCTGCTATTGTTTCCTGTAGCACGAAATGTCATCGGATTCAATTATTCTGAGGCTGACACTTTCTGAATTATCACCCTCATAATGCTCAATTTTCCCTTTTTCCCCCCTTGGTCAACCTGATTATTTCTGTCTTTGCAGAAAGCCGACTTTCGGAGCAGCCATTACACTGCCACTGGCTGTCAAGGGGCTGACGAGGCCCTGAGAGGCTGCCGGGCTAGAGATGGCAGGTGGCCTTGGAGAGGGCCTGACACCCGGGACAGCTGGCAGCCTGTTCCCTGCTTCCGGCTCTGGTGAGGAGCACTGGACCCTTCGCTTCCTTGAGAACCGAATTTGTGGGCTCTGTTGCCTGGATCTCCTTGATCAACATGGAAATTAATTTTCCCTTTAAAAATGACCTGGAAATGTCTTATGAAGGACATGGGGGTGGCACTGCAGTTTTCTTCATGAAAAGCTCAGAGGCTCAAAAAAACTTCTTTAACTTGAATGATAAGACGAAGCGGGAAGGGAGAGAAGAGAGGAAACTCCCTGGCCACAGGCTGTGTGCAAATGTTTGCCGTATGGAAATGCATTCGTGAGAGCTCTCATGGGTTCATCTCTGTATGGATGTCACTATAAAGATAAAAAGGGTTGCTGGCATCCCGAACCTCAAGATTAGGCCTAGAGCTGGGGCCATCTCTCCCCACAACACTCACGGAGCATCAGGCTACTCCATCATGGGCCAGCTCCTGTGACCTCTCTGGCCCTGGAAGTCACCTTGTGATCTGTCCCAGCCAAGCTTGGCTTCTCAGCCTCACAGTCCAGCTCCATTCACAAGTATTATTGACCTGCAAGGCCCCGGCACCAGAGCTGGGCCAAGCGAGGGCACCAGACTGGCCCTATCACCTCTCCCCTCTCTTCCTTTCATCCCTGTCATCTAAGCCATTATTTCAGATCAAAAAAAACTTTGAAGGTCATCATAACACTTCCTCAGGACATTGGAACCTAAATAGAGGGACAAAGGAGCTTGAGGTTACAGTTTACTAGAGAAAGAGCTAGGAATAGAACCCAGAACTTATCTCCTTGCCGTGGCCCCTAGGATGACCCAGAGAGTTGGCACGATGCCTGTCTGTCTGAAATAAAAGAAAGGAAGGGAGATCCTTGAGACAGAGCTGGGGATAACAACCCAGTGGCCAGCTACACAGGCTGCTGGATGACCCTCCACCTGCTTCAGGGCCCCAGGGCTGTCTCGAGCTGCTGGGCCCACTTTGCTATCTTCCCATAATGCCAAAAATGAACACGACTTGAAGAAGCCCTCCAGAAAGCACCTTTGGGACTTGATAAAGTAAATGCCCCAGTCCCCTCCTTTCCTGTGCCTCCCCTACTGCCTGGAAGCAGATACCCAGCTCCCTTACCTGCCACCAGTTAATGGAGAGGAGAATGGTCAGGGCTGGCCCCTGGGTTGCCAGCAGAAGTAGCCTGCTTGATGCTGCACCTGACATGCCTACTGTCACCACCCATGTACACTATTTGTACTTCAAGCCTCGTCTGGGGGGCATCTGGCCTCAGCAGTTGGGCCACTGAAAAACTGCACCCCAATGGGGTCAACCCAGGCCCCCAGGCCTAAGCCAGCCTGGCCCTCCTGCCCAGGCACAGGGCCTGCTGTGAGAGCACCTGCCTCTCCTTGGGAGCTCTCTTCCCACCACTTTCCGCAAAAGCCTTTCGACCAAGTTTAAAATAGATCTCTTATGAATTGGCCATCTGAGGAATTCTCCTCCAGTGCTTAATTCAATCTTAATAGACGCTGATTTTTTTTCTCCCAGAAGAAAAGGGAACAATACATCTTTAGAACCGGTTTATAAGTGTCATGATTTTTCTACTAATTTACACTGCATTCTCTGCTTTAAAATGTGAAATTACCTCATTGTGTCTCTGAATATCCTCCTTGCTTGGGCCTAAAATTAAGCTTGCCGTAGAGAAGCCTAAATGACCACAATTTGCAGTGTGAAATGCCCTGATTGCAAGAGCAATCCCAAGCAATCCCCAGCCCCAGCACAGCCCAGCTCACTCGAGCTGATTGGCCTTCCCTTGTGCCTTTGCCAAAATCACCTGGCGCTACCTGCCATGAGGGAAGAGGGGGAGGGGAAGTTGCTGTGAGGCCCATCCATCCTCTGTCCCCTCAAGCACAGGCTGTCCCCTCCCAGAGAGCCCCCAGAATCCAAAGAGCATGTGCTTCTTGCTCAGCCACCCAAACTTCTGTTGAGCAAACGGGACATTCCCATGAACACATCCTGCAGACCACTGAGCCATTCCTGACCAACTCACTGCAGCCAGGGCAAGTTGTTCACACCTCCAGAAATATCATAACTGCCCTTCATTCCTTTGAGATGCTCTGTGACCCCCAGGGCTCTTCTCTTCTCCCAGATGTTATCCTTTTATGAGAAGACTTGGTATGCCCTTCAGTTCCAGCTCTTAGTCACTATGACATCTGGAATTAAACTTTTCAGGTTCAACCCAGCCCCTATTACCATCTCTGTGACCTTGAGTGAGCCATGTGGATAAGTGAAGCAGCAATATTACACATAGGAGCAGGGTGGTTGGCAGGGTCCTTTGAGGGCAGTTAACATGTACAGGGTGCCCAGTGATACATTTTTTTGTACCAGGGACTGAGCTCAGGACCTTGTGTTTGCCAGGCAGATGCTTATGCCCCTGAGCTATCTCCCTGACCCTCAGTGATATTAATTGGTCTGTATTTCACATATTCAAGTGTAAAAATTCTAACTTTATTTTATACAGACACATTAATGCTATTTTGGGGATTTTTTTTGTTGTTTGTTTTTTGCTTTTATTTTTTTTCTTGTTTCAGAACTTTTGTTTGTTTATTTATTTATTTTCATGGCCGGCTCAGCCTGCCCTAAGGGCAGGGCTGGTGCAGCATGTGGTGCTGGGGATTGAACCGCGGTCCCTCAGCCGACTAAGCTTCCTAAGCAGGCACTTTAGACCACTGAGCAATCCTGCCGGGCCCCCAGAAATGCTATTTTGAACTAATAATTTTTTGTGTAATGAAAAGAACTCTCATTCTTAGGAGAAAAGAGCAGCTCAATCTGGAAAGCTAACAAGCCAAGGTTGGCTTGGCTCATGCCAGTACCCCTACTGCATGCAATGAATACCTCTGCTTCCTGCCCCAGGTCTTCAGATGGGGGTTCAGGCCCCAAGTCTGAGTCATAGATGGTACTAAGCCAGCCCCAGAGCTCCGCCTGGGCTCATCTATGTAGCACACAGCCATCCCTCCTCCCAACTGTTCCCAAAGGACCTTCTAGAGCACTGGGCCCTTTCTCCATTTTCTTATGGTGACAGTGACAGCCAGATTGCACTCCAGAGTATTGTGGGCTTGGATCTCACCCTCCAAGCTGTTTTTTCCCCTACAACTGTGGTAACAATTGCCACAAGCTGAGTAGCTTAATCAACATAATTTTTTTTTTTTTTTTTTTTTGTCTTTTTGAGACAGGGTCTGCTATGCAGTTGAGGCTGGCCTTGAGCTCACTTTTGTAGCTCAGGCTGGTCTCGAACTCACACCAATCCTCCTGCCTCAGCCTCCCGAGGGCTGGGATTACAGGCGTGAGCCACCACGCCCGGCTAATCAACATAAATTGATTTTCTAAGTGTTCTGCAGAATGGATGCCCAAGACGAAGGCACTAGAAGGCTTGGTTCTTCTGAGAGCCATGAGGGCACCCCAGGGCCAGTGTCAAGCCTCTGCCCAGCGGCTGGTGGCTTGCTGTACAAATGGGAGACCTAAACTTTGACTCTCCACAGTAAACATTAAAACCATTTCAGACAAACCCAAGATTTCTAAGCGTGTCTCCCCAGTCTTTGCCTCCATCTTCACATGGGTTCCTGTGTGTGTGTGTGTGTGTGTGTGTGTGTGTGTGTGTGTGTGTGTGTCCAACTTTTTCTTAGGGGTTCACCCCAGTACCCTCCTTTCAACTTGATTACCTCTGTAAAGAACCTATCTTCTAATTACCACACATTCTGAAGTACAGAGGGCTAGGACTTCACAAAATGAAGTTTAGGAAAACAGTTTAACCATAACAGATTGCTGCCCCCTTGTTTCATAGCCAGGGATGCTGATATCTAAGCTGGAAAGGTTTTTTGTGTGTTTGTTTTGTGGTGGTACCAGGGATCAAACTCAAGACTTTGTGCTTGCCAGGCAAGCACTTATTCCACTAAGCCATCTCTTCAGCCCCCAAAGCAGGAAAGGTTCTGCCAAGCTCAGTAAGTAATAAATTTCAGAACAGGGTTCCAATCCAGGACTCTCATACCCATGTGACATCTCTGTTTCTCTCTCTCTCTCTCTCTCTCTCTCTCTCTCTCTCTCTCTCTCTCTCTCTCTCTCTCTCTCTCTCTCTCTCTCTCTCTCTCTCTCTCTGTCTGTCTCTCTCTCTGTCCTAAACTGGAAGATATTTGAGAACCCTGAAGGAAAAGACTTGGCCAAGGCCCAACAGGGCCAGTGGCGATAGCATCTCTGATAAGTCCCAACTAGACCCAGAAGCTAAGTCCACACACCCAGCTCCAAGCCAAGCATTTCTAATGGTCAATCAGGAGGCACCAAAGAGCTTTTTAACAAACACCATTCATCTTATTTTGATGCCAGCGATGAGATGGGCTCATGCACAGAGAGTGCAAACCCAAGTGCAGCATTAAAATGATTTTAATGCTCACCATTGAGTGCCAAAGCTTGGGTTTCCCATCTCTACTACAGCCCATCTTGATGTGGAAGTTGGGAGCCTGAAAGGCAATTTTGTTAATGCTACTGGGAGGAGCAGGCAGGTCTGGAAACTCATCCATCATCTTAACACGCTCTGGGATAGACTTGGAAGATAAAGCTTTCATCTTCTCTGCCTGGCGGAGCCTCTTCAATTAGGCTCCCAGGGCGGAAGGGAGTGGGAGCAGGGACAGGCACCCTGACAATGGAAGGAGATGAAAATTCATCCTGTGCAGAAGAGCCTGGGAGGGGTGGCCTACTCTTTCCATCCTGCAAGTCAGGATGCACAATATGAAGAGCAGGAAGGGTGGGGGAGCACCAGTGCTCAGAGGACACCAGAAATGGTAAGATCAGGAGTCCTGGCCTGAGCCATCCCTTTGCAGGAGGAGGGGACAGTTGGTCTCCCTGCTGAGCCATTCCAGCTGACTGCTGGGACAGAGGACCTGTAAGTGACCATGGTAGGGATGGAGAGGCAATGGACCAGTGTGGTGAGACTCAGTGGCCATCAGGTACCCTCTTGTCCCTCTGTCATTTCCTCCTTAGCTTACAAACCAGAAAAGTCCTGGTCCTCACATGATTCCTGGGGGTCCATTCCAGTTCTTCACGTCCTAATTAGCACCACAGGGACCACCAAATCCCAGCCAAGTATCTCTTCCTTGTCTCCCAGCACAGACCACAGGACTTCCATGGAAGGGGAAAAGCAAAAGCCTCCTTCTTGTCTTCTTGTCCTCCCAGCAACCCTTGCTCCTCCTGGGGTCTAGCCCTCTCCTGGACAAGGGCGGAGGCCTCGGCTAAGCCACAAAGAGAGGCCACCACAATCAGATGCTTCGACAGGCATGCTGTTCATGGCCCTGGAAGAACCAGAAGGATCAGTTCAAGAAAATAAAAGCAGGGTTTATCTGCACTTGGGCTTGGGGTAGGACTTTCATGGCTTTTAATCCTGATACATTATCACTTGCCATGGCTTAAGTCTCCCTGAGTCAATTGATTATCGATCAGTCTGCCAATAAGTCAACTTGGGATTTACTGAGCAGTATCCACTAGGTGCACCCTGGGCCTTGTCCTCTGCTTGTCAGGAAGCTTTCTTTTTTTTTTTTTTTTTTTTTTTTTTCAGTATTGGGAATTGAACTCAGGACCTGGCACTTACCAGGCAAGCACTTATTTCACTGCGCGATCTCCCTGGCCCCAGGAAACTTTTACTGAAACTCTCCAGCAATGATTAACAATAATAGCTAAAGGGGGGCCAGTGAGATAGTTTAGTAGTCTGAAGCACCTGCTTAGGCAACCGCAAGCACCGCAGTTGGATCCCCGGTACCACACGCTGCACAGCCCCACCCCCCAGGGCAGGCTGAGCAGGCATAACATAAATAAATCAAGTTTGGTTTTTTTTTTTTTTTTTTTTTTAAAGAGCTTTCAGGCCTAGGGGTATAGGGCAGGAATAGAACATAAGCTTAAGTCCCTGGGTTCAACCCCCAGTGTACCCTCACATTCAAAAAACAAACAAACAAACAAACAAACAAAAACCCCACAATAATAGCTATAGGGCAGCTACTATTTATTAAGCACTTATTATATGTTCTAAATGTTTTGTTCATTCATTGCTTTCCTGCCTACTTCATCTTCTATATTTCTCTGCCTCTTGCATTAAGCCTCAGCAGTACCCATCTGCCCACATGGCACCTTCTACTTCATATCCCCGCCATCTCCCTACCAGAGCACCATGCCTGTCCCTCTCCAGGTGACTATCCCCACTCATTCCACAGACATCCACCTGGGGGTCTCTCCCACCACAAGCCCACCTGTCACACCTTGAGCCCACAGTCTCCCACCCTCTCCCACTCACACTTAGTTGAAAAGACAAATAGTCTGTGTGTGTGTGTGTGTGTGTGTGTGTGTTTTACAGGGATTGAACTCAGGACCTTGCACTTGCCAGGCAAGCACTTATTCCACTATGCTATCTCCCTGGCTTCCAAATAGAGTCTTGACACAACAAGACCTCCAGGGCTTAGCTTGAGCTGCCTGCCATGAGTTCACACGGTAAGTGATCAAGTCACGTCACCAGTGCAGAGCTTCTCCTAACACCTGGCTCACCCAGCCTGCCCCGGCTGCTGCATTATGGTACCCACCCTTGACCTTCCCATAGTCCACATTCCATCACCCAGTTGTGAGTGTTTTGGGAGTAGGGGGAGGACTTACAGATAAAAGCAGAACAAGAAAGCAGCAGCCATTTGCAGAGAAGAATAGGAGCAAACAAAAGCAGGGAACAAGAGGTCTCTCTGCTCCACAGACAGCTAGGGGCAGGCATGCATCTGCTGAGTGGGAGCGAGAGCTAGGCAGGTGTGGTGGCCTGGAAGCGGGGTGGAGAGGAAAGCAGAGCAGTGCGTGCACTTGACTCTCTGCTTCCTGAGTCCCAGTAATAATTCCTGCTTACACACTGTTCACCATCTACCAAGGCTGCACATGCTTGCCCTGCAGTCTGCTTCCTCAGAACCACCATTTTACCAGTAGAGCAGCTGAGGCCTCCATGGGTCCCTAACCAGATGCAGTCCTGCCCTGCCTCATGCGCAGCTCTGCAAGCATGAGGCCAGGATTCAAGCACAAGGATCCTCGACTCCAGAGCCTCATTTGCCCCAGCACTCCCCTGCCTGTCTAGCCCATGAGTATGGACTTTGAAATAAAAGCTGGAGGCAGAGGGGTGTGTGTGTGTGTGTGTGTGTGTGTGTGTGTGTGTGTGTGTGAATATGGGGGCAATTGTGAGGCATGGGAAGGAATTGGCAGGATTTTTTAAGTACGTCCTAATGGTTTCACAATGGCCTATGTTGTAGGTAAGAAAGAAATTTTTCCTAAAAGCAAGAACAGATACTAAGTAAGCCCCACTTGCCTAGCACCTCATCTCTTTTTGTTCAACCTGACTTCCCCGCTCTGCTCCTCACCCCACTCGGGGCCTATTAGCCCACTCGCATTGCCCAGAAAAAGAGAGGAAGGGCAAGAGGCTCTGTCATCTCCAGATCTGCCCTGTTGTAAGTGACCGGAGTCTTTTTTCTGAAGACAGAAGCAGTTTCCTTGTGTTCTATGTAAATGAGCTGTTTGTAAATGTGCATCCCTAATAGAGGAGCTGTCAGGTTGGGCTGGGGGTTGGCTGGGATGCAAGAGGACAATAGATTCCACGCTCTGGGGTCAGGCCTGTAGGGAGGGGACTGTGGGGCTCAGGAGACTGGAAGGGAGGAAGCCAGATGCAGGGGTCAGGCAAGAGGCAGTGATGAGGCCAGAGTCTTGCTGAGCTCCGGAGCCTCAGGCACCAAGGTAGCAAGGAGCAGCAAGCCTGTGGTGACAGCTGGGATGGGGGGAGAGTGTCACGTGCCAGGGTGAGGAGGAGAGGCCTGGGGCTCTGGGGCAGCTGGGGCATCCCCTGGGTGCCAGGAAGAAGCCTCGGGGCAGCCTCAGAGCTGCAGCCTTGAAAATCCAGGAAGCCTGCAACCAGGGCTTGGTGCCAGCTGTGAGGTTGTAGGGGTCCGCGACAGAATGGCCCTGCGTGGTCCCCTCTGCAAGAAGTGGCCTGCCTAGGTCCCACAATGCACAATAAGGCTCAACACCACTGCTGCATTCAGTGAAGTTCAACGAACAGCAGTGTTGCCATCTAAGAATTTAATTGCAAGCAAAAATAAAAACACTCCAGAATGTGTGGAAAACATACTAATTTTTTTAAGGCTTAACTAAAGATGACAATGTCTCTTAGTATATTATATAGAAATCTAGTTTTGTTGTATAGTGTATCTGCATCCTACCCTAATGTCCAGATACTTAAAATGTTTTTCAAAAATAAAATAAAAACATTCTAGTTAGAATGTTCTAGTAGAAAGACCTGCAGTGTCTCCCGAATTGAAGGGGGAATGAAGCTAACACAGACCCCTTTCCATTTTCTGCATGACTCCTTACAGATCTTTTCTCTGAAGACCAACTCTGGCCCTGAATTCCTCAGGCTGAATGTTGATCCTCCACAGCTTCTCCTGTTCTCAAGCCCAGATCCAAATTCCCAGGGAAGAGAAAAAATATGGTGGGCCCAAGCGGGGCAAGATGGTACATGCCTACAATCACAACATACAGAAGGCTAAAGCAGGAGGATTGCCACAAATTGAAGGTCAGTCAGGGCTCTATAATGAGTTCAAAGTCAGCCTAGACTACATGCAAGACCATGTCTCAAAAAAATGGAACAAAAGATTAAATAGAGAGATGGAGAGATAGAGAGATGATAGATAGATAGATAGATAGATAGATAGATAGATAGATAGATAGATAGACCACATGAAGTCAAGGGTCCCCTCCAGTCATGACCTGGGGCACAAAGTTAGTCATTCATTTTACCCAATCATTCATTCCACAAAGACTAATGGGTGGGAGCACCCAGGTGCCAAGTCTAGATGAGGGTAACAAAAGATTGCCTTCAGGATGCTGATGGTGTCATTCAGGAAGTGACAAGAAGCTTTGGACTTGACACACAGGCTGTCAGGACAGCAAGCAGCAGGGCGGACTTGAAGACAGTGCCAGAGAGGGACAGGAAACAGATTACTCCTTTATACAAAGTAGGCTGAGAAAGCCTCCCAAATGAAGTGGCATAGAGCAGAAAGAAAGAAAGAAAGAAAGAAAGAAAGAAAGAAAGAAAGAAAGAAAGAAAGAAAGAAAGAAAGAAAGAAAGAAAGAAAGAAAGAAAGAAAGAAAGAAAGCAAGCAGTGGGCTGGGGAAATAGCTCAGGGGCACAAGTGCCTGCCTGGCAAGTACAAGGTCCTGAGTTTGATCCCTGGTTCTGAAAAGAAAAAAAGAAGCAGTCAGGTATTTGAGGAAAGAGTCTACAGAGAGCCAAGCAGGCATGAGGGTTGTAGAAACGCAGGGCATTGAGTGTTGTAGAGAAAATTAACCATGGTGTAAGCAAGACTGGAGGTAAGAGAAGTGAAGGGACCTAGGCAAAGCACAGCCTGGGATCCTTGCATGGTAAGAGTTTGGGGTCCTGAGCCAAGAATGGGCTGCCCTGACCTTCCTCTCACAGAGTATATCAGAAGCTTCTATGCACGGAAAGCCTCACTCCCAGCCACCAGCATCTTTGACCTGTTTTGTCCCCTCTGCTGCCACTGAATAAAGCCCTATAGGAACTGTATCCTGGTCACAGCTATGTGCACCCTGCAGTTCCACAGCCTGACATTCTTCTAAGGCTCTGGATCCCCCTGTGGTGCTTCTGCATCCAAGAGAAAAATTGCACCAAAAGATGTGGATGCTAATGCCTTCAGTACACCCAAAAGGGTGACTGACATCACCCCGAGGTGTGGCAGAGTTAACAGGTCATGGGACAACCTTCTCTCGGGGACAGGAAGAAACCTCTAAATTTCCTCTACAATCTTCCCCACCTGCCTATCACCAGATCTTCACCAGTCTATTCAAATATAGCATGGGTACCCCATATGTACCAAGAAGTTATACTGAGACCAAACCTGTTATACTTGTTACAAAGTTGGGTTTTAGACAGTTCAGTAACACATTCATGTATGTTTGAATTTGACCTCTCCTTGCCTCATCCCTAAATACCCTCACTCTGGCCACCTTGGGGTTGCACTCTCCAGTGATATAACTATATAAGTTCCTGCCTCAGAAGTCTATTTTCTGGAAACTAGGACTAAAGGAGTTGCTACTAATCATGGCCCTAGAAAGTAAGCCTTCAAGATAGGATTCAGGAGTCGGATTACACACCCATCTGAAATCAGTAGGGACCTCATTGATAATCTCTGTTAGGCAGAGCTTCATAGATATGAAAACTTGAACCTGTGATTAATGAGATGAAGGACAGAAAGTGAGTGAAACATTGGGCTATTGAGAGGCTATGATGCTTCATCACTCTAAAAGAAACTGCAAAGACTGTGGTGAGCATCGACTGCTTTGGATAGCCTTTCCAAAATAAAATGGTGGGCCTGCTTTAGCTACCTGCTAGCTGAAGGCATGCTTCAACACCAGGAGGCCTCAAGGCATCTTTGAAGGGAATCTCATTACTTGTTGCCACAGGGCAAGCCGTGCTCAAAACTGAGTCCAGGATCTGACCACACCCATAGCTTCATGGGTATCTTGTCCAAGGCAGAGGAAGAGTGGAACACTGACAGAATGATGAGGACCAGTGTGTTGACTGGCTTGGAAATCTTGGACCTCAAATTCTGCCTGGTAACCCCATGCCAGAAGAAGCAGCCTCCCTTCTACCAGAGAATAGTGTCCTCTCTCCCAGAGACTACATGGCACTAACCAAAGTGAAATGAGCTGCAAAGGTAAGTGGGGAGTGTTCAAAACTAAGATGCTTGAGATTTGAGAAGGACACAGTTATTTTTAGTGATCGGTACTAATGTATGACTTTAGAAATGAAAGGATGGGATAAGATGGAATAAAGGCCAGGAAAAATGAGACACAAAGCCAAGAAAAAGGGCATCTTTGTGTATAAGGAAATCACCAAGAACTGGGACAGGAGAAAGTGTCTAGGATTTAGACATGCTCAGGGAATGGTACAGGAAAGTGACTAAGGGTCTGTGGATGATAGCAACAGGAAATATCAAGAAGACACAATGGCATGATTTCTAAGCCACAGTTTGGGGGATACATGGGAAAGAATGATCTAAACATGACAGTGAGGAGCAAGAATGTACACTCCACCTACCAGGCCTAGTGCTTCAAAGGCCCAGAGGCAAGAACAGCCACCACCTGAGGGGCCTGTGGGGGAGGTAGCATCTTCTCAGAGGAGCTACATTTCCAGAGTGAAAGAGTGAAAGGGAGCACTCAGGGATGAGGATGTGAGCATAGGAAGTCCTGCTGCTGATTAACCTCAGAAAACACAGTGGATTTTGAGTAGAGGGAAGAATGGGTTGAGTCATCCTGGGAAACACAGAGCCAGGTGAAGACTGGAGGGAAGAGGAGTCGAGATACACTGGGAGTTGGGGAACTTTGTGGGGACTCCCAAAAGAGAACAAAGGACATCCAGAGAGTGGTCTGGATAGCCTCTAGGACAGATGGTTGAGGTGAGGCTCTGAGTATCAGAAAGGAAACCTGCAGGAACATGGGCTGGAGGCTCCCTCTGTGTTCTTGCCAAACACATACAGACCTGGTTACTGGAGCCCAACCCAAAAATCGGAGAGAAGAGGAGTCAGGTCCTAGGGAAAGCAGAGGCCCCTGTTAGGTGGGCAGTTTCCTCATCTATAAAATGGAGAGATTATCCTTACCTCATAGGAGTATTGTGACTATTCAATGAGATAGGTATGAAGAGCTCTGAGCATAGAACCCCGCTCATACCAAGTGCTACTTATTAAATAATAACAATAAGGATTACTTCGTTTTAGCCACTGCAATCCTGTCACAGTCAGTTTGATAAAAAGATGACTATTAAGTGACTGAAGAGCAGGTAGGATGTAGAATGTGGATACACTGGGCAAAGGAACGATTTTCATCTCAGTCAGGATAGAGCTGGATGGTACACAAGTGCATCACATTACTCAGAGCAGCACATAATTTAAAACTTATGAACTAGCAAATAAGTAAATAAAACGTATAAATTGTTTGCTTCTGGAATTTTTCATTTAATATTCAAAGCAAGGTCGATTGTGGATTACTGAAACTAAGGAAGACAAAACTAAAGATAAAGAGGAAGTACTGTAAGTATTTGTGAAGTACCAACTGTGTGTGAGGACTGACTTCATAGTCCAGTTAGGAAAATAGAAACTGCTGTGGGAGATGTTACTTATCAAAACTTTGACAGGGCTGGAAGGATATACATTAATGAAACTCACTGCTGTGTCTTAGAAGTTGCATGAAACAAGGAAATTACCAAAAATTATGGTAGATACTCCAGGAGTAAGAAGGATGAGAAGAAACCATCAGAGACCACTGCAAGCATTTCACATCTACCAATCCTATAAATCAGTTACTTATTGCTGAAGAAGAAAGAATATAAATTTTGTTTATCTTCTATTGTCTAAATCTTCTTAGTGCACTACTGTCAAGAGGCAAAGTAGGGATTCTGAAAACATAGCCCCCAAGCTGCCTGGGGATAGGATAAGGTGCAAAGAAGAGGTGAGCAGCCCAACGGCAATCTAGCAAGCTCTATTCTGAAATGAAAATACAGTAGAAAATAAACAAAGCTCCTGCCCTCTCAGAGTTTGTACTTTAGTGGGGAAGGCAGATACTAAAGTGTATTTAGTACATAGAATGTCATTAATACATTAAGAAGACAAACACATCAGGGTAAGGGGCAAAGAAAAGCTGAGAAACTGTTGGGAGTTAGCATCATAAGAGCCTTGAATAAGATGAGGAAGCTGTGTAGATGTCCAGGAATGTGTTAGCTTTGATCTCTATAATGAATACTTTAGGCAATTAACTTAAAAATAAAAAAGCTTATTTTGGCTCATGGTTTTAGAGATTCCAGTCCATGATCAGTGGACACATAGTTGTCTGGTGTGGTGAAGAATGACAATGATACGGAGTGCGTAGGAGAGCAAAACTCATGACCAGGAAGCAAAAACAACAACAGGGAAAGGACTCAGGATCCCACAGTCCCCTTTAAGGGCATACCGGCAATTACCTAAAGCCCCACCTCATAAAGGCAGCTTCATCTCCCAATTACACCACCCCAGATATCAAGCCTTTAAAGTATTGGTCTTTGAGAAACACTTAATACAAACCATAGCAAAGAAGGTAATGCCCCACGCAGAACAGATAGCCTGTGTCAAAGCTTGACTTGCTAGAGAAACAATGAGACAACTGTGGGCCAAGGAAAAGAAGTGTGAGGGAAACCAAAGTGGTCAGAGAGGTGAGCAGGCTTGAACCGTAGGCCATGATAAGCACTTTTTTCAAAGTGTGATATCATGGCATTTGAGCAAAAGAGTAACACAATCTGACCTATGCTTTGACAAAAACACTGTTTATTGTGTGAGAACTGGAGAGGGAACATTGGTGATATTAAGATGTGGAGTCAAATGAGAGACATTTGATAAAAGTCCAGAAGGGAAACACTGACCACAGTGGTGGTAGAAGAGGTGGTAAGAAAAAGTCAGACTCAGAATCTACTTCCAATTAGAAGTAAAGGCATTTACTGCTGAAGGGATGATGAAATATAAGAGAAACATGAGACTCCAGGATGATTTCAAGATTCGTGGCCTCAGGAATGTGATGTTCAGTGATGCCATTTAATGAGGAAAGATGGAATGGACTACTATCCCTTTTATATAAATAAGTGGAGATTAAGGCAGAAAGGTAGATACACAAACATGGAATTCAGGAAATAATTCAGATCCATAGACAGACATTTGGCAGTTATCAGCTAGCAGATGATGCTTAGAGTCATGAGACTGGATGAAATCATCCAAGGTGTGAATGATGACAGAGAGAAGAGGTTAAGGGCTCAGCACCAAGATGGAGGTCAGTGGCAGAGTGGCCTCAGTTTCTCCAGCTAGAATTACACCAAATTCCTCCTTAAGGCCTGAGCTCTTCCTCATATCACTTCATAGTCCTCTGTCCTAGTCCACAAGCTTGAGTCCTTACTCTTCCAGCAGATCTGTGTCCATCAACAGCTGGTTTGCTCTCAAGCACATTCCCAACATTCTTTGATCATCTCAGAATCTCCAGAAACTACATTTCCCAGGCTCCTTCAACCTCCCTCTAACTTTGTGGTATATGCAACAAATGAAAGATATTTACAGAAGATTTGAGGGTAGAAGAAGGAAAAGGGCCAGGGTACCCCTACTCTTTCATTTTAGCAGTAGTTGCACTATCCTGAGAAGTCCAGCTTCTGTGAGCTAGGGCTTCCATGAGTAATTCTTACATTCAATTCCCCACTTCTGTTCAAAAGACCTAGAGGAGTTTGTCTTTCAGGCTCAACACTGGCACAGAGCTCCTTGCCAAAGTATTGGCAGCAGGTGTCAGTTATGTATAAATGGTTCATCCTCTCTTTGCCTTTGCTCTTTGCTCTTCAGTGCAGCAGGGAAAGAAAAACTGGACAAGTGGTGGTGAACCTGTGGCACAGGTACCACAGTGGGATGTTTGTTATCACTGAATGCTCTGAAATGTGTGCCATCAATGACTGAGGCTATGGCTTGAGGAGCTTCCACACTGAGGTTTACTGAAAACATTGTCCCTATCACACCTAAGTCAGTGACTCCATGTTACTTCCCAAGTAACACTATCACCAACTTACCGATTTTTTAACCACCTTGCACCTTCCTGAAGATGAGGTCATGGAGTGTAGTGGAAAGAACCTAAGATACTTTGCTTTCAATATTTACTGAGCTTGTTGCCTAACCTTTTTGAGCCCAGGTTTCCTTACATCTATCTAGCTAATGTCAAGATCTCTTTGCTACAGAGCTGTGGGATTTGATGTGATAATGGATAGGAAATCTCTTGGAGGCTGGCATGTAGTGGACTCAAAACATGTCAATATTCCCTCTTGAGAGTAATCCACACACTGCTCAGTATTCATTCCCTCCTTCATTGATTCGTTCATCTCTCATTCATTAAGTTTACAAGCATTTATTATACATCTGTTATGTACCAAACAATACTGTGGGGAATACACAAATGAGTTGGACACAGTCTTGCCTTCTGGGACCTAGAGGAGATTAGACATGTCCATCAATGACTATAACACAGGCAGAACGAGGTTTGAGAAAAATACCAGCTAAGTCTGGAGGAACTAATAGGAAGACAGAATCTTATGAGAGATCAGCAAAGACCTCATGCAAAGACTCTTGGCTATTTTCATGCCCTGTGTCTTTTGGAAGTTTGCTAAAGCCTATAGGCTTCCCTTCTTAGGAAAATGTTTTAAACTACAGAAATAATATCTGCAAAGATTACAATGGGAACAAGCTATTTTGAAATACAGCTATTAAAATATTTAAAAATTAAATGTATAAAGCTCAAGCACAAGAGCTTTTTTATCAACCTGATAAGGTGTAATCTCTAGTATGGCTCTTAACTATAACTTCAGTACTGACGAGCATCCTTAATTTAAAAATCGAAAATCAACTGCAGGGAAAAAGGAACACTTCTTCATCGTTAGTGGGAATGTAGACTAATACGACCACTATGGAAATCAGCGTAGAGTTTGCTCAAAAAAGCTAAAATTAAAAATTACATTTGACTCAGCTTTTCCCCTTCCAGGTACCTTCCTGAAGGAGTCGAAGTCATCATATTATAATTATTCACCCATACCCATGTTTATATCAGTGCAATTCATAATAGCTAGATCTTAGAAATGGCCTACACGGCCATCAACAAATGAACAGAAAAAGAAAATGTGGTAATTATACACGTGCAGTACCACTTTACCAGTAAATGGGAAAGTAAATTGAGGAAGTCTGGAGCCCTAAGATTAAATGAAATAAATCAAACACAAGGCCAGCTAGTAATGGTTTCCCTAATACGAGAAACCCAAATTGTCAATAAACAGTAAGGTAAAACATAAGTAATAGCAAATATGGGGATCATTTATAAAGAGGAAGGGAAGAAAGAGACGAAGATGGGGAGCATTTCAGACAGAAGAAATGCAATATGAGTTTCTTATTGCTACTATGAAAATTGACCCCAAACTTAGTGGCTCAAAAGTACAGAAATTTCTTCTCCTCCAGTGCCAAAGACCAGAAGCTTGAAATGGGTCTTCTAGAGCTTCAATCAAGGTGTCCAAGACTAGTTCTAGTTCTTGCTGGAGGCTCCAGGCAGGGCTCCCAGCAACTGCCACATTCCTCAGCATTCCTAGCTTGTGTTGACAACTTCTGCTTCAATTACTCTGCTGTCTTTCCTTCTACCATCAAGTCTTCTTTTCTTCCTTCTATGAAGATGATGATGGTGATGTCAGTAGACCCACTCAGATAATCCAGGATAATCACCCTCACCTTAAAATCTTTAACTTAATCATATGTGTGAAATCTCTTAGGCCATAGAAGGTAAATGTGCATAGATTCCATACATACAAACAGTCATACTGGAGGAGGGAGACGTTTTCAACGTGCCAGAAACAATAAGTGCAAGAGCCCCAAGACAGAGCCACACATGGGAGGCATGCACAACAAGGGGATAAGTGTGGCTAGAGGCGGGAGGGTGGGTGTGGACAGTGAAGGGGAAGCCTAAGTGGCCACAGCCAAGGAGGGCAGGGCCTTCACACTGGTTATACCAATACTGGCTGCTGTGTTACTAATCCCTCTGAAGTCTCAGAGGCTGAACCAGTTAGATGTGCATCTCTGCTCACTTCCCAGTCTCCTGTGAGCCCTTGTCAGTTCTCTAAGTAATTCTCAGGTCCTCCAGGCCTCAGAGTGTTCCTGGGGGGTCCTTCAAACTGACAAAGAAAGAGTGTAGCAAAGCACCAGGCATCTCTCTAGAGACATCAGACCCAGGCCTGAAGGGTGTAGACATCACCTCTGTCCACTGCCTGAGGGTCAGAGCTAAGAGTGTGCTCCCGCAACCCCCATCCTCTTATGCAAGGGTAATAACAAACAATGATCTTTTTTTATTGCCAGGAAGAATATAAAACCATTTGGTAAGCACAGCTTTTCCTTTACCATGTGCCTATGGGACAGTGCATGAATTTTTACTTTTATTTAATAGAGATGAGAACTTTTAAAATGTTGGACAGAAGACTGACATGATTTGATTTAAAGTTTATTAAAAACATGCACTCATGGAAACATTCTATATCCCGATTGCGGCAGTGGTGGTGAACTTCACTGTTGCTTTTGTCAAAACTCACTGAAATGTATACTTCGAATCTGGGAATTTTATTGTATTTCAGTTATCTCAATAGAGCTGATTTTTAACGAGTCACATAGATTATTATTTTTAAGAGAAAATGAGAGGAAGAGGTGCCAGAATAAAAGCAGGGAGACTAGTTGGTGGGTGAGTACAATAATCTTGGCTTAAGGACAGTGCAGTGGAGTCCCTAAGCTGCAGTGGTGGCAAGAAGTTGGTTCAAGGTGTGGTTTGCAGGTAAAAGCAAATAGGATTTGTTGACATCACTGATACAGCAAATAGGACTAAAGCACAGGCATTGGACTCAGGCTTCCTAGGGTTGAATCATGGCCCCACTTCCAAACTATCAACTTGGGCAAGAGGCTGAATAAATCTGAGCCTTGGTATTTTTCTCTGTCAAATGTGGATATTAATAATAATAATAATGATGATGATGATGATGATGATGATGATGATGATGATGATGATGATTTCGTAGAGTTGTTAAAAAGTTCAAATGACATGCTGTATAAAAAATACTAAGCATAGGCCATGGCCCAAAGGGGGCCCTTCACACATTTCTATAGAGACAGTGGCTGCCCTGGCTTGAGTACTTACGTGAGCTGCGTCATGCAGAAAGCTTTTCCTGCCTTATCTCACAGTGTGATGGCCACAGAGCCCAACCTTTTTATCTGAGACTTACACTTGTAGGAGCTAGAACTGGAGGCTTGGCCCACCAGGATATGGATCAGAGCTCCCAGTCACAGGAGGCACCTCTAGAGAACAGACCTATATAATTCGGACACATTTGGAAATCCAACAGCAAGGGACAGTGCAGGAAAGAGCAGGGCCTGGTTGGAAAAACCTCAATTTTAACAATGAACTTAAAATCCACAACAGCAGCAAACAAAAACATTATAGGATACTTGTCACTTTGATTGTTGGGACAAGACCCTCTTCATTTCTTAGTTAATTCAGAAATCGCTATGGCAGGAGTCAGCATCCTCCGAGAATCTGCCATGTGTCAGGTGTTATGTAAGGTGCTTGCGCAAGGTATACATTGCCTCTGTAATAAATATCACGATATGCTTTGTCCAGCAAGGAGCCCAAAGTTCAGAGAAGATAGATGACTTAGCTGAGATCACACAACAGCAAGGATATCCCGGTGAGATTTGCCATGCGATGGGGAGCAATAACTCGCTCAGAGTGTTACAGCAAAAGAAGAGTTAGCTTACTGGCTAGAAGCACAGACTCTGCTGCATGAACTATCAAAGGTCTCTGTGCTTTGATTGCTTCATGTGTCAAGTGAGAACAATCTCATATTGGTACCTTCTTGTGATGGTTAATTTTAGGCATTGATGTTATGTAAGCTAAGAGATACTCAGATAGCTAGCACATTATTTTCAGATGTGTCTGTGAGGGTATGTTTGGAAGATCTCTGAATCAATAGGTTGTGTAAAGAAGGTTCATTTTCAACAATGAGTAGGCATTTTCCAACTCACTGAGTGTCTGAATGGAACAAAAGATGGAAGACAATGAATTTGCTCTTTCACTTCATCCTCTCCTTTCTTTAGATGAAAAAACTCCAGATTCTTGGATATTTGGATTCCCAGACCTAAACCAGTTTATATGCATCTCTTACCCTAGTTCTCAGGCTCCTGAAATTGCATTGGATTACATTCCTGACTTCTTGTTTTTCCAGTTTGCAAATGACAGACCTGAGGACTTTTCAGTCTCTATAAATGTGTGGGGCAATTCCAACAGGAAATATCTTATGTATCCATACAGCTATCCATCTTTCCTTCTATTTCTATTGTTTCTTCTTCTCTGAAGAAACCTTGACTGGCATGCTATTTTATAAGCTTGCTGTGAGGTTAGTTTCTACCAGGAATTTAGAATGTTGCCTAGCACATGGCAACATGTTGTAGCAACCCGTTAAGCCACGGTTCAGCCAAATAACATGAGGGACCAGAAGACAATCATAAAATTTCTAATTGTAAAAACCTACAACAGAGGTTACAAACTAAAACCCATAATGGACCAGTTTTGGCCGTCCACCTGTTTTCATAAAACGTTATTGAAACACAGCCACGGTCATTTGTTTAGGGGCTGTCTATTGCTGTTTTTGTCCTACAACAGCAGAGTTGAGTAGTTGGGGTGGAGACCATAGGACTTGCAGAGACTAAAATGTGTATTTTGGGGCTGGGGAGATAGCTCAGTAGAATAAGCACTTGCCTGGCAAGCACAAGGGCCTGAATTCAATCCCCGGTTCTGCAAAATAAATAAATTAATAATAATAATAATAATAATAATAATAATAATAATAATAATAATATGTGTATTTTCTCATCTTAAAGTTTTCTAACTGATCTAGAAGATACCTGGCCCAATTCCCTTTCATCTACACCAGTCCCACAACTGGTTTTGACTGAGCATCTCCAGAAATGAAGCTTCTGGTCCCCCACAAGGCAGCCCAGCCTTCTCTAGATAAGTCTGATGTTTCAAGGGTTCTTCTTTAAGCTGGTGTAAATGATCTCCCACAATTGCAACACAAAGAACAATGCAAAATCCAATCTTTTACAGCAGTAAAGGGCTTCCCCAGCAGACTTAGTAACAAGGCATGAAAGCTAGGAGTTCACCTCATTTCTAGTGCTTTACCTTTCTTATTAGACTACAGACTCCTTGCATAGAGTTTAATCTAAAAACAAGTTCTGAATTACAAAATGAAAACTTAATATTTTCCATGTACCCATGTACAAATGCTGCCAACTTAACAATGAGGTTATACCCCCAATAAGCCACTTCATAAAAAGTTGAAAATTCCCTAAGTGAAAAGCATATTTAATTAATCTACTGAACAACATGACTTTATAGCACAGTACACTGTAGAGAATCAGCTATTTATCTGGTGATATTGTCACTGTCAGGGAGCTGTGATCCTTGGCCAGCTGGGAGCAGTACCACTGCCTAGGACCCAGTGCGATGCTGCATGCCCCTAACCCAAGATTAAAATTTAAAATTCAAAAGTATAATTTATCGGCCTTTTGGCTAAGATCAAGTGCAGAAGTATGATTTCTGCTGAATGTGTGCTACTTTCACACTATTGTGAAGTAAAAAGTTAAATCAAACCATCACAAATTAGAGGCTCTCTGTACTGTTTCCCAAGACAGAGAAGAATGAAATGCATCTGAGGAAAGTTTTATCCTCCAAACCCATCTTTAGCTTACAGTTTCTTTGTTCATAAGAGTAAAGCTTCATCACCTGTAAGCCCAGCCTCTCTAAGATGACTCATTAAAAATTAAAAGTAAAATAAAAGACATTTTCTATGGCTATATGCATAATTAAGAGCTAAAGCTGAAGAGTCCGGCAGACCCTGCTTTCAATCTGGCTCTACCACTGGTTACAAGGAAACCAAACCAGGATCTGTTCCAAGCCTCAGTTTCGTCACCTGTAAACAAGATTCACAGATGAGCTGACCCCAGAGTTACTGCACAGGGGATGACGCCACACAGAACACCCATGGTAGCACAGTCCTGTACACTCACTTGATAAAGATTTGCTATTATAATAACCCCAAATGTATTATATGTCTTTTTCTCCCCTTCTTTCCTTCTCCCTTCCTTCCTTCTTCCCAAGTTGGCATAAAAATTATTTTCCGTTTCCTCGCCTCCAATTAGATATCGATTAGAGTATCTGATTGAGAATGAGCACTTAATAAAAGTAAATAAGTTCTGACATTTTATTTTTACTCTTGAATAAAAATGCTCACCATCCTCCTGAAAATGAGCCGTCACATTTTATTTAACAGCACAAAAGATTTGTACATTTGGCCCTGCAGGAGCCGAGGAATCTATTTTCATTATAACAAACATTGATTTTGCATTAAAAAGTCTCATTATTTGAGATAATGACTGCTGGGCTCCTTAGTTATTCTTTTGGTTCCTAAATCATTAAAACTCTTAACATTTAAAGAGCAAGTGGGACTGCACTGGTTCCCAAATTGTCGCCAGGGAGTCGTTCTTCCTGTACCCTCCTCGATGGAGAAATTCAAGACCTGTGGCGATGCAGAAACCCATGTAGGTCCAGTTCCTTTGCCTGCAGTTGCAGAACTCCAAGTTCCAGTTGGACTTGCTTTTTTTACAACAATTTTGCAGATGAAAAAAGGAAAGAAAAATACTTCTGCCCTCTGTGTTCATCTCCAACCAGTTCTTTGAATCAATGTTAATTTTAAAGGAGCTTGAAAGAAGCATGGTACTGCATCTGTCCTCAGATTGGGAGTTGGTGGCATTCTTGTGGCCACAGTAGTGGCAGAGGTACCCGATGGACCTACCTTGCATGAGCAGCAGAATAAATTATTGACTCCAGGAATATTCCACTGTGGATAGTTCTCCACAGCTATACCTCTGATCCAGGGTGTTTATGCTGCTTGAGACCCCGCCGGACACCTCATTGGCAAGCCACGTGTGACACAAGTGAGTTTTGCAGAATTTCAACCACATGCACCGATTTGGATAATGTATTCTTTCAGAAGCCTGGGCTGAGCTTTAAACAAAGCATAATCCTGCCTGCATATCAATTTCCCCAGGATGGTGAGAAGGAGAAGAGAAAAAAAAAAAAAAAAAAAAAAAAAAAAAAAAAAAAAAAAAAAAAAAAAAAAAAAAAAAAAAAAAAAAAAAAAAAAAAAAAAACCTGGACTGCAGTGTTTTCAGCAGCAGCATTTCCATTTGGGGTTTAGCAGGAGGGACGTCCGAACAGTATTCACAGTCTCCTGGTTCATTAACAGGAGCACAAAGAAGGCAGGGGGGAAAGGTGGGGAGCAAATCATAAAATATGAAAGGACTTCCCTGGAAATTGGCATCAATGTGATTTATTCAATCCAGACCCAGGCTCAACTATTTGAAAATAATTGAATAGTTGATACCCACTGCCACTTGTAAGTGATGGGAGCATGGGCTGGGGTGGAAGAAAGGTAGGTGCTGGGAGGAATTCAAGATGTCACAGATCACAGGCTTCCCCAGACTTCTAGAAGAAAACAAACGACTCTCTATGGACCCTGGCTGAATCACCGTTCGCTTCCTGGGGAACTCTCCTCTCACAGCAGTTGCGTCCACATGGTTGCAGGTTGCTGCATGTTGGAGCTACCCTACATAAACTTGGCTTTGCATTCCAAGCATTTTCTATTTGTAAAAATATCTTCCATTTCAAAAACTATAAATAAATGATATTGCTTATGATAAGAAATGCAAACAACTTGGAAAAATAGGGAAAATTTTCCCTCTTTCCACATAGACACTCACCCTCTAAGACTGCTACTATAAACAGCTTAAGATTTGTCCTTCCATATATTTTTCTGTGCTTATAAATGTGTGTACATATCTTTAAATTTCTTTTTGCAAAAGAGCATCCTATTTGCAATTTTTTCAGCTAACAACCTTGTGAACACATATTCTTGTTGGTGCACTTGGACAGCCACTTCTGTCTTTTTATCAATTATACACATTGTACTACTTATTTTATTTAGCCCTCCACTGCCAGGCAATTACAGTATTTCTATGTTTATCACAAAGAGTGACCCTGTGCCATCACACATGTACATACATACATGGGCAATGTTTCTGCAGAATTGACTCTCAGCAGAGAAGGTGCAAGATTTCGGCAAGTGACTCTCGAGCGTTTTCCATATTGTTTCAGGGATCCCAATTATCACTTTGAATACCTGCAGAACCACCTTTTGAATTCAACTTAGTTAGACTTGCTTAGCAATAAGGAAAGGAAGTCTTTCAAAAAACACCTAGCTGACACTGCCATCCTGCAGAAAAAGGAAAGGAATTTGGTGAACTCCTGGAGGTGAAATGTGAAGATCCCTCCCCAAGGCAGGATCTGGAAAGACAGCAAAGCCAAGAATTAGGCGTGGAATTTGGCGTTTCAAAAGGATGGGAATGTGTGGGGAGCTTATGGGAAGGGAAGAAAGCTACAAGGATTGGCAGGGAACGTAAGTTCCTATGAAAGAAAGCCAACCAGCCAGAACATACCCTGTGTGGGTTTTAGCTGACAAGTTTTTAAGACCCAGGTGTCTAATTTTCACTTTACAGAGCATAGTTAGTGCTATCCAGGTAGAAGCTGAAGAACCAACTGTGGAGGAAAGTGAAAGCCTTCATTTGTGACCTTTGTTGATCTTTACAGAGTAAACAGCCCTATCACACTACCACCAACTGCCCACATGATCTTCCTATGAACCCTTGATGGTATTCCACTCCACCCTAGAGCCCAAGGCCAGAAGACTTTCCCCAAGCAAAACAAATCAGATTGGTCCATCCTGGAGCAGAGAGATGAACAATTTAGGCTGAAAGGGCAGGATTCCCAGTGGGCAAGGAAGTCAGGTGCAAACTAGACTGAGAAGAGGGTGGTGCCTTCCGTGAAGAGTTGATGGAGATCCTTAGGGGGCCTTCCAGCTGGTGTCCTAACTTGGGGTGCTCCCCTGCTACTACCCTTGATTCTCTTCACAGTTGCTATTCCAGCAGTGGAGGAATGAATCCCATTAGCACACATTCAGGACTGCAAGCTAACCTTCCTCTGCTCTGTCAACGTCGCTCTCCCTTTCTGATCTAGGCAACACTGGCCTTGCCAGGCCTCAAATACATGCTGGACCCTCCCATCCATTCGTCCCTTCACTCTGCCTGGACGTTTCCACCCCAGCCAATCACGGCTGCACCCATTCCTCACAGCCAGTCCAACACTTCCTGTTTAAGTTTCTCAGCAGAATCCAAGACCCCCATGAGTCCCATAACCTCTGGTTTAAGTGGTTTCCACGCCATTAACTCCCTTCTGTCTCCACAGTCTAGACAGTTCCCTGGAGGAGGAGACCCAGACTAACTATCAACCTATCCTCACAAGCATAGCAATTTCAACAAAGCTGACCTTGACTTATTGTCTAGCACACTCTGAGCACTGTCAACACCCATGTGACAGTCTCCTGAAAGATAAAAATGAATTGCCACTATATATCTGTGACATACGATGACACCGAGGCTCACAGAGCCTTGACACTTGGCTTGGTCAGCCACCGTCAACCAAGGCAGAGATCTGCCAAGGAGCTTAGCCTTCTTCCCCCTGGTTCAAGGGCAGGCATTGGAGAGGTGATTAGTTAGGCCATATGCTGTCCACTTGGCATCCACAGGTTTATTTCCAACAGACCTGTGTCTATTGGTGCACAAAGAGGAGAGGGAAAAGGCATAGCCCGTCATCTCTTAGTCTGTTCTCTCTCTCTCTCTCTCTCTCTCTCTCTCTCTCTCTCTCTCTCTCTCTCTCTGGGTGGTAAGTCAGCCTTTCAAACTGCATGTGGGTAATGGTGATATGGGTGGTGGTGGCAACAGTGGTGATTTTAACATTAAAAGAAGAGTTCATCTATCAAGGAGCCAGTCCATCCTTCATCTGTAGATGAAGAAACTGATGTCTGGCGAGGCTCAAGGGCTTAGCTAAGTCACATGGTAAATGCGCAGGCTTTGTGCTACATGAACTCAGCCAAGCCAAGTTCTAAATTTTTTTTCAAGTTCTAATTTCTAAAATTGACTTCCCTATAGTTCTGAGACAGGGGGTGGCCCCAAGAGGTATGTGCGTTAGATCCAAGAATGAGAAATGGGGCAGCAGCCTCATGTGGCTGGAGGTCTAGGCAGGATCAGGCAAGGCCACTTGTGTGGCTGTGGCCCAGCTGCAGTCACCTTGGGGGCCAGGGCCAGCTGCCCGGCAGGTGGCAACTCCTGGACATTGCCTTTCAGTTTCTCCAATTTGGGGGCCCGTTGGGTGACTTCATGGCAAAGTGGCCAGCTCTTCTGCAGATCACTCATGTCAGATGCATCGCAGGCAGTCCCAGCCAGAACAGACGCAGGCCCTGACAGGCTCCCTTCGGTTGCCCTCCTTGTGGGTGTCAAGTCATCCTTTCAAGCGCCGCTTTCTCTTTGCTTGCCTGTTCTTCCTATCCATCTTCCCTTTCCAACTGCCAGTCCTGCTGTCTCCAGGCCCAGAGCAGCAGACACCCAGGCATAGACTGATATCACCGCCTAGAACACCAGCCACCACATGAGCTTCAGCCCTAGCATGAAGCTCCCAGATCACTCACACACACACACACACACACACACACACACACACACACACACACACATACAGACTGAACTTGGCCATCTGAGAGTCCTTGCCCCCTGCTCCTGGCTCATTGCCACTCTCCAGAAACAAACAAGCATATTGGGCCCAGTGAAATCACTGCTCTGTCATTAGGCTAAGATCTGATTCTCCAGGCGAGTGGCTGAAGAAGACCTATATCACCCTTCCCCAGTGTATCAGCTCTGTCCCAGGCAGGCACCAGGGACACCCAGTCCAGCCTATTGCCTTCAGACCAGCCCTCAGCAGACTGCAGGCAGATGTACTATCACAGCTCCATATCACCAGGCAGGGGGTAGTGAAAGCTATTTATTTCTCCCAGTCCCCAGGTCCGTAACCTCCAAGATGCCTCAGATGCCTGCTGTCCTGAGGACTCTGTTAATCAGACAGTAAAGATGTCACACCACCAGCTTGGCCATTGCCCAAGCAAGCCCTGGGCTGGCCCCTCTTCGCAGCCACTGCTGCCCTCATGCTGAGCTGGGACTTACTAGGCTCCTGCAGTGTGTGGCTGGACAGAGTCTCTTCACACTATGGCACTAAGCAGGGGACTCCAAGGCTCAGTGTGCTGCTGACCTCACCACCATGAATCTATGTAACTAGATGGACCTGGATTCAAGTTTCTCAGTGGCACTTGCCAGGTCTACGTTCTTAGAGAAGTCCCAGAACCTCTGTGAGCCTTAGGCACCTCCTTTATAAGTGAACAGACTCACACTCACCTGGTGGGAATGCTGAGGGGGTTAAGTAAGGTGCCACAGTTGAAGTGCATAGCCCAGTTTGGCCCACTGCAATATACTTCCTGAATGGAAACCATCTTCGGGCTATTACTTATACTATTGTTTATCATTATGTCCATGTGGGTAAGGACCATGTCTGACTTGTTTTCCCTGCTGCCCAGAATAGGGCATAGCTCCTAATAGTGAGCAATACCTTCTGGCTAAATGAATGAGTAGCATATAAATGCTACCTGATGAGGCCCAGTGTACATTATGGGTAAAGTAGGTAGGACAGCAGGATGTTTAGAGACATAGGTAGGTCAAGCTCGATTCCAGCCCCTATTTCTCAGGTTTGATCAACTACCACCCTCCTCCACATTTTCCCCTGACCTGCAGACCACAGGCTGTGACAACAAGAACTTCACGTCTGCCAGGCGGCAGGGCCAAGCCACCTCCACTTGGGTATCTCCAACTCTGTTCCAGTTCCCCTGCGTAGCACAATACAAACAGAGCCCAGCCCAATTAAATGGCCACCTATTAGTATGCTCCATTTAACAGATGAAGAAACAAAGGCACAAGATGTGTTTCACTCCTTGGTCTGAAAGCAGGCTTCAAAGTCACGTGTTGCCTGCCGTAAGAGATCATCCCCAGGTTTTACATGCTCTGTGCGGTAGCTATTAATATTCGCGTGTACAGGTAAGGGAGCTACGACTCCAACAGAGTTAATAATTTAACTAAATCCACATAGCTAACACAGCAGTCTCACATCATATATGGGAGTTAGATTCCAAAACCGGTATATCAGGCAAAGATGCATAGAGTTCAACTTAACTGATAATCCTTCTAGAAACTGGGAAGTTTTCCTTATACATAGCCTAGTCTCTGTTTAGCTAACCACACTCAAGTTTAAGATTGCTGAGCTGCTGAAGGAAAGCCTGGGAGATGACTTTGGGACATGGACTCCTTCAGCCCTTGTCCCTCTAGGTCACTGGCTGCCCCTGACCCAAATGAGGCAAGGGAGGGGATGTGATGTCCATATAATTGCAATAATGGCAATGTCCACTGGACTTATCACATACGAGTAGATGTCACTGTCTATAACATCTATGAAGGCACTAGCATGGCAACTGGCCTAGAGTAAGTGCTCGGTATGTGTGTGCTGGATTTGAATCTAAAAACACAAACCATGCACCAGGTTTCCACTAGGAACTCCACATAAAACCAGGCATTGGAATAGCACTAAAGAAGACAGACAAGATCCCTGCCCCTGTGCAGCCAGTGTTCTGGTCAAAGTGACACACAGTCAGCAGGTACACTGACAGACGTGTAGGAGTCCAGTCATCCTAAGTTATGGGAAGAAAAATCGCAATGAATGCGGGATAGAGAACAGTTGAGGCCACCTTCCGAGAGCGCAGAGAAGGCCTCTCAGAGGAAGCGTCACTTCAGCAAAGAGCTACACTGATCTGGGGAAATCAGGCTTTGAAAAGGAAGAAACCTCCCCACCTGTTTTCTGCCTTTCCAAATTAGAATTTTATTTTGTGGCCTGCACTGAACAGCAGTTACAGTCATACTCTTGAGCACTGGGAACCAATCCACGCAGGGGGAAGTGGGACTGCTAAGGTCAAGGTTACAGCTAAAAATAGCTGCTCTGTAGAAGGTGAGCCAGGCATAGACCCCAGGCTACCTGATGCCAGAGCCCAGGGGCAGTATGCCCCAGCATAGCTATTGTGCAACTGACAAAACAAAAATCCTGCTGGAGTTGTGGCAGTAAAACGTGGCAATGACCTGAATAGAATACTTCAGAGCTTCATGATGCTTCTGTGTCCCGGGCTCTGAAGCCAGAAGGGTCCTCAGACTTGTCTTCCAGTCACCAAGTGATTCCTCCTCAGACTTTTAGTTGGCTAATTCCTACTTTATCCTAGGGAGACTGAGCCCCAGAGGCAGATAGTCCACACGCAGGAGCTTGGAACTCACATCTCCTGACCCCGAGTGTGGTGTTGCACACCACAGCTTGATCCTGGGTCACCTAAGCAGTACGTGGATTTTACTCCCAGAGGAACACAGGGGTGACAGAGAAGAGGGGGTGGTCGGCTGTGACTGCTGAGCCAGCATACTGACCTCAGGAGGGCACTCTGGTAAGGGACAAAGAGGAGCAGCCTCTTGTAGCCCCAGCACTGCTAGAAAGGGGACATCAGACGGCCACTGCTTTCCTTGCCCAGCTTTGGCATTGTGCCATAGTCCTCTGGGGCCCACACTTACATTTTATCCTCAGCTCTTAAACTGCCATGGAGGAAGGCAGGATGGCCTTTCATTCCCTGGGGACTCCCAGGGCCCTGCGCTGGGCAGTCTCCCTGTCATTTTCTTCACCCAACACCTATAAAGTGGTGGCTCTCTTTCTGTTTCACAGATGGAGCCTCAGGCTCCAACAGGGCACAGCCTGCCTGGGAGCCACCCTCCACCCTCCCACCCGGGTCGCCAGTCAATGACACAGCTGAGATTCCCACCAGGTCTGTGGGAACAGAGCCATTTTCCACACCTATCACCCATGTGGCCAGTGAGTGGGCTACTTGGGGTCTCCAGTCAGGGCCACACAGGAAGTCTGCCCACATCCCCTGTAACCCCTCCCTGCCAGGCCCATGTCTACCCTCTGGATGTGGGCAGTGAACCAGGCTGGGTGCTAATTTAGCTTGTTTAACTACAGCTGCCGCCCTCCCACCATGTGTCTATCCGCCATTTACTGTGCTTTCCAAAGCCCGGCCCAGCACTCAGGGGCATTTCCTGCCTGCGCTAATGGAGGAGAATAGACGCATTATATGTGAATAATGGATTATGATGATACAATTTGGGTCTCTTAGCTCTCACTGAGCCTAGGCTGGCCTTGCATTATTGATAACTTACACACACCTTCCCAAGCGTGTTTATGTAAATATTTAATAGGGAAAGCAAGTTAACCCATTAGTTTCAGCCTTTTGCAGAGTATTGGAACTAAAGGCTATCAGAGGTGATTTGGGGACTGCCCACCCCCCAAGAAGAGACTAAAAGTCAGGTCCCTTTGGGAAATCCAGAAGGTTCCCAAAAAGCACACATATGACCATAAGGAGTCTGTGGCCTAGAAGGATATCGCTGTCCAAGAACCAAAAAAACGTGTCATCTGCCTCACCTTGGAGGACTCAGCCCTAGGCCAGAAGACAAGTTGGCCCAGCACAGGCAGAGAAGGTTGAGGATGAGGGGTGGAGGTGCCTGAAAGGCAGCGCAGTTGAGTCTCATCACTCAATAAATCAAGCCACTCTTTCCCGCCATACACGGCCAATTTCCTGACCCTTCACTGGCGTCCACTTTCACACTCCATTTCACATTAGAAAGCAGTGCTTTAGAGACCACCTGGGTTTCCACCTGAGCTCCATCGCTTACCTGCTGGCCGGCAAGTTACTTCATCTCTGGTTGTCACATCTGCAAAGTTGGGAAATCATGTATTGGTCTCCCAGGGACTCGTGGGTTTGTGCAAGAAATCTGCAGGAATGTACCGTGGGTCTGAAGTAGCTTGCTCAGCGCCCAGTCCATGGAATCCACTCTGGTACCCGCTATCATGAAGCAGCCACTGCAGGATGTACACTTCCCTGAAAGTCTTCACAGCATAGCAGTGTTCCTCGGCAGTGTTGCTTAGCAGTGCAGAACACAGGTGTGTGTCCTGGATTACTGAAATACGGCTATTATTTTGCTAATATTGTTTTTCTAGCACTGAAACTGTTCTGTTCCATTGGAGGTCACAGTCACTGGCAAGGGTCAGTTGGGCTGTGCTGAGGGTGGAAGCCCAACCAGAATCAGATCTGCGATGACCTCTCTCCCCACCTTACCACCAGCACGGCCAACCTGGACACCAGTCTTCTCCCGGCTTACCTCCGTCATCCGCCTAGCCGCAGTGCACTCTCAGAGCATGCACACTTCCTGGGGCTGCCACACCTACCCAGGCACTGGCTTCTCTGCCCGAGCATCCTTCTCCCTTATCTTCCTGAGAACCCTGACCACTTCAGAGCGTGGCCTGGTCATCATTTCCTCCACCTGCCTCCCCTGCCCCTTGACAGATTTCATCTTGGACTTGAAATGACCCTCTTGTTTTTCTGCTGGCCACCAGTCTCACAGGGCTAATGTCCCCAGAGGCAGGTGCTGGGTCTGACAGATCTGTGTCTGTATGCCTAATCCCTCCTCTGCCCCGCCCAGTGCTGGTAGAATGGGAATACCACAGTGCAGGTGACAGATGATGGTCTGAACCCTCACGACTTTGCATACTAGAGGGAGAGGACAGACAATAACCACAAGAGACAAGAGAGTAGTCTGGAAAAGGGATAAGAACTCCGGATGGGGAAAAGAGCACAACAGACAGTGGGGAGAAGGGGTATGTAAATAGAATAGACAGAGTAAGCCTTTGACCTTGACCTCGTCACCCTGAGAAGGGACATCCAAGGAGAGGGCTGAGGGAGATGGAACAGTGACACCAGCCCAAAGCCCCTGCGGTGGGCATGTGCCCAGTGCATGGCAAAGAGTGGCTGTTGGGCACAGCACATGCTCAGTAGGCTGCCCAGGCCCTTGCAGCCATGGCAAAAGCATCACCAGGCACCATGGGGAACAGGGAGCTACTGGAGAACAACGGACAGCGAAGTGTCTGCCTGGTGATTCAAGGGAAACCTTCCGGCTGCTCTGTGGAATACAGACTTTGGGGACAAGTGCCGACGCATACAGAGAGTCAAGACAAGGGCGAGAGGAGAGAAGGAGGCACTGAGGGCTATTCCCCCGCCCTGAGACAGGCCAGGTAGGAAGACAGGAGGCAGGGCAAATGAGGCAAAGGTGAATCAGCCTTGGGATCAGAGGAAAACCTTGTGCTGTAACTTCAGTGTGTTGGTGCTGTGATACCCATTGTGATGAAATACCTTCCACTAATTGAGTGTGTACTCTGTTAGGTTGCTCACAGATAGTTTCTATTTATTTATTTAATCCTAACATTCAGAGACTTTTATTTCCTTTTTACGGACTCAGAAAGCTGAATCTGCTTCAAGGTCTCCTTGCACAATAACAAAACCCAAGACTTCAGTCAGCCTAACCAACATCAGTGGACCATCTACAGAGAGCTGGGTTCTCTTTGTAGACATCATTTGGTAGAACACTCTCAACATTTTCTTGTAAGATAAATGTTTTTGCTTCCCATTTTACAGATGAGGAAACTGAGGCTTAGCATCTCATTAAATGACCTTCCAAAACTGTCCAAAGAGGAAATGACTGGCAGGCATTTCTATCCTGGTCTCTTGCCTCCTTTTTGATACTTGGGGTTCATCTAAGTCTGCCTTTGGAGAAGGAAACAGAGTTGGAGGGTTAGCAGTAGCTTCTCCGTTTGAAATGCTAGGGGCCATATGTCAGGCTGGTGCCACAGGACCTTTGCTGCATCCTCGACTGGGAATGGGGAGGAAGGGGCCTTCGTCACCAAAGCTCAGCTAGGCGCTCACAGGCAGTCCCTTTCCTCTTGCCTGCCCAACATCTGCCCTCTGCCAGCTCCTGCCTGGCTGCCAGATGTGCCAGCTGTGGCTCCTCTCCATGGAGAGCGTCATTTATTAATTAATGTGGACGCCAAGGGGGCAACTTCTCAGGGCCAGCCTCAGAGCAGATCTTGGCACGTTTTTCAGACTTTGTTTAATAATTTATCATCTTTTAATTATAAAAATAATTAGCACAAGAGTGATAATCTGTGCTCTGCCGAGAGCAGACCAGCGGAGTTTCCAGGGAGTGCCAGTGCCCAGAGAGGAGAGGAAAGTCTGGCTCGGGGCCACATGTCCTCTCCAGAGCTGGCTTGGGGACTCAGGCTTTTGGAGACTGTCTGGCTTTGGCAGGGGGACTCCAGGGCCTTCTGCTTCCTTTGGATTTTGAGGGCCCTGTTCCTGCCTGACCTGACTCACTGGAGACCCTGTGGGAAGATCTCTCCTTTCTCTGAGTCTTGATTGTCCCATCTGCAAAATGGAAATGAGAGCAGACAGTGCCTAAGCAGACTTATGTTCGAGAGGTCAGGATCTAGTGACGTAACATTCATGAGCAAGGGCTTAAGGCAGTGAAGAGAGGAAGCGGGGGTGTCCAGCAGAGCCACAGATCCTCCCATGATCCCCTCCTATCCCCTGCCAGTAGGAGCATGTGCTCCTCTGTGTCCCTAGATGCCTACCTGCACTGGAATAAGATTTGGTTCTGCCAAACATGAGGTTGGTGGTCTGAAACCAGCCCCACCCCCTCTCTGAGCCTCAGTTCACCCATCTGAAAAGTAAGCGTGATCATTCTTGGCCCCTAGTAGACCTTCCAGAAAAGCTCCAAGAGGGTGACATGACAAGATTTGCCCTTAGAGACATGGGATCTCATCTTCCCTGGAACGAACTGTCACTTACTGTCCAGGCTAGGCCAGAAGCTTGGTGTCCAGGGTACCTGAGAGTAAAGGGGCAGCCTAAATGCTCAGGGAGTTCTAGGACCAGTCTGGAGGTTTTCCAGGCCACATAGGGACACCTATCCTCCCCCAGGGCACAGCAGCTGGGTGGCTCTGGATACAACCACAGTAGTTCAGGAAGGGAATTCTGCCTCCTCTTGCAGGGCCTTGCGCAAGCCACTTGGCTCCAGGGCTTTGATCTCTTTGTGTATGATTGGGGACCTCTGCCTTAGCCTGCCAGAGGCAGGCCCTAAGATAAGCATTCCAGAACTGAGTAGTTGTAAAAGACACCAGGTGGTCCTCTAAGACTAAACTATTTATTACCTGTTACTCTTTGCAAAAGAAGTTCTCCAGTTCTCTGTCTAGGACAAACTCTAGAACTCCCTCAGAGTTGTCTCCCTCTGCTCCAGTGTCTGGATGAGTGGGTATGCAAACTATTTAACTCCAAAATTACTAGGAACAAAGTGTGTCCCTAACACTCAGCACCTTTACTTGTCCTGTGAGAGCCTCCCTGAAGTCGTCCTGGCTTAATCCCCAGTGAGCTGCCTTCAGCTCCACTCTAGGCTCTTGCCGCCCTGTATTTCTTGAGCACCATGAGTGCCTCACGTCAGAACGCTCTGCTGAGGGAGGAAGGCTCCCCTCCAGGACCCAGTTCTTCCTGTCTGGTCCAAACTGCACAGACTCCTCACTGGACACATTTCCAACTTCTTTACCAAGTGTACCCTACCACCCCTGACCCAAAAGTGCTCCCAGCTGGGATCTGGCCTCTAACCTGGGTTTTGGACCCAGGGGTAGAGGGCAGCCCCAGCCTCCCTCTGGGGAGGAAGGTCCCCTCTCTTCTAGTCCACAAAGTTGCTCCTGCACCGTGCCACACCAGGTCACTGCTGCTTTGCTCTCCTGGACCTGCCTGAACACCTACCATCAGGAACACTACAGAATGTAAGCAAGTGGATTTGGCCAATGGCAGTTGGCATGATTAGGGCTCAGCCAAAACCTGGGGTCCAAGTTCTGATGAATGTCAGGGTCTAGGTTCCAGTTCAGGATTGAGATGGAGGCTGGATTAAGGCACAGCCTAGGGCAAAGTCAGGGCCGTGTCTGACCGAGGTCTGGGCCCACTCTAACCAAGTTGCCATGCACACTCAACTGGCTGGTCTAACAGTTCAGCCTGGGCCACAGCACCCGTCCCACTGTCTCCAGGAACCCCCTCCAGCCGTCCCTCCCCACTGGGGCGCCTGCATTCCCTTTCACGTGTACGCGCTCCTGGGCAGGCGGCAAGGATTCCCAGGTCCATCTGTCTGCTGAGCTGTCGTGGGAACCAAGCTCAGCGAACGGGCCCGAGCCGTCTCCCTCAGAGCCTGCCTCCAGACTGTTGGCGTTCACGGCTCTGCCTCGCAGCCTCCGAGCTGGGCTCGCACTGCTCAGCCCAAACACCGTCCACTGCTCAGTTCCAGCCAGCACCGAGCACTTCCCAGATGGGCAGAGACCGTGCCGAGCCTGCCTGCCTCCTGCCTCAGGCACTGCTCGCTCCCAGCCCAGGGGGGTGCCCAGTCCTCAGGCTCGCTTCTCTGGGGCTGGGCAGGCTGGCAGAGGGCAGGGAGCAGAGGACTGGCCCTCAGCAGCAGGATCTAGGCATCATCTTGCCAGTGAACCTGTCCAGCCTGGCCTTAGACCTGGTGACAGCCCAGCCCATCTTCCTCCAGGGTCTTGTCAATTGCTGTTCCCTAACCATAAAACTGCCCCTGGCACTTGGTGAACCCAGGTGAGCCGTGGCCAATATGCTCCCCCAGAAACTGTGACTGGGGAGCTCCAGGCAGCACACAGATTTCAAATCAAGCAGCTGTTATTCTGGGTTGGCATGCCAGCAGCGACGCTGTTACTCTGGGCCTCTGATGCCTCACTTGTTAGTGAGTCTAATCCTTCTAGGTTCAAGGAAAGGGTAGAGTGACGCTCAGGAGAAGAGAGTTTTAAGTATACCTTTGTTGAATAGCTTGCTCTACACCCCAGGACCCCTTTTCTCTGACTACCAACCCTCTTATTGTACCAACTGGTCCTTCTCTACAGCACTTAGGCCTGGCACAGTGGCCAATCCTGGACCTGCCCTCCCTACCCTCAGCATGGGCACAAGCTGACCCACGGCTGGAAGCAGAACAAGGAGGGAGAGAATGTGGCAACAGCAGGCCTGTGGCCATCACATAAACCCCCAAGATTCCTGGACCCAGACTCCCCCTGTAGCCTCCTAAATACTCAGCTGATAGCTCCCTTTTAGGTGAAACCATTGGATCTGGGCTTCTGTCCAAAATCACTGCATAGCCGGGCATGGTGGCTCACGCCTGTAATCCCAGCACTTGGGAGGCTGAGGCAGGAGGATCGCTGCGAGTTCAAGACCAGCCTGGGCTACAAAAGTGAGCTCAAAGCCAGCCTGAACTGCACAGTGAGACCCTGTCTCAAAAAAAAAAAAAAAAAACCAAAATTACTGCATGCAGAAACAGACAGGAGACACATAGTATGATAAGGACCTTGGTCTCTAAGCCTGATACTGGAGTTCAAATTCCAGCGCTGCCACTTGTTAACAGTGTTGCCCTTGGCAAGTTATCCAACATGCTGGTGTGAGCTCCTCATCTGTGAAATGGGGATGACACTGGTACTCCATTCTAAGAGAAGTGGTGAGGGTTCAAGTGGTCACTTTGTGTTAAAACACTTATTAATATTTAGCAGATAGTGAGCACTAACCAAATATTTGCTAGCCTTTCTATTATTTGTCACTCCCCATTCAGCTTCTGTCTTCTTCACTCTAGAAGACAGGATCACATACACCCAGAAAGTAGTTGTGTGGTCCTTACACTGGGACACGCTTATAAAGAAGGCTGATGTGGGCTCTGTTCTCCAAGGTGAGTGCAATTCAAAGGGCTGCTGATCCAGCACCACCAAAATGAAGCTGTGCCCACAACACCCTCTTGGCTGGTACCACAGTACCTCCCTGGAGGCCTACAGATTGGCCAGGCTTTTGACTAGGGCTCCTAGAACCAGTTTGGTCTGAAACTTTGTCTAACTCTGGAGAATTCTGTGAACATCCAAGGCCTCCAGAGTCCAATGTATCAGACGCTTCAAGAAGCCTTGCTCACCTTCTGCAAACAACCTGTCCCCAGCTTACACTCAGCACACAGGGACAGGTGCTTGTGAATGCATGGAGAAGGGAAGCCAGACCTATGGGAAAGGAGAGGCATGAGTGACCAAAACAACCTTGCAAGGACTTTAAAGGACGTCAAGTAACTTTGCAGTTCAGATAAGACCAGAAAGAGAAGAGCAATGATGGAAGCCATCTAAGGAAAATTAAAGACAAGAAACATCCCCACTGCAGGCCATATCCAGAGAAGACACTGTGCCTGGCCAAAGACCTGGGTCAGACAAGCAGTGGCTCAACAAAGTATGGTCTATTGTTGAGCCCTGTCATGTTTTAAGTATAAAATATCCCCTGAAAACTCATACATTGAGGGCTGGATCGCCAATGTTGAAGTGAGATCAAGAGAGGTAACTAAGTCAGAAGGGCATTGACCTCGTCAGAGGAGCAACTCATTGATGAGTTCATAGCTGCACAGACTGTTAGGAGGTGGGGGCAGGTTGGAGGAAGTATGTCACTGGGGATGTGTCTTTGAAGGCTGTATCTGGTATCCGGCTCCTTCCTCTCTAACTCATCTCTTCTCTTCCTGCTTCCAGTAGCCATGAGATAGCAGCTTTGTTCTGCCACGCCATGCTGCATGATGGCCTTCCTCATCCTAGGCTCAGTCAACGAACACAGTTGACCACAGACTGAATCCCCTCAAACCACAAGCCATAGTAAATCTTTCCTTCTCTACTTGATTTTCTTGGTATTTATTTAGTCAAAGCAATGGACACTAACTACCTCAAGGCCTTGCTATGTACCCAGAGCTGTGCTAAACACTTTATCTGCACCATGCAAGTTCATCCCCGTGGCAATTTATGACCCAGGTTCTGTTGTAGCACTCATTTCACTGATGAGAAAACTGAGGCCCAGAGTAAGGATTGCCTGAATCCCTTTCCTCTTAAGTTGTCAAGGTCAAAAACACAAACAAGATCCAGCAGAGCGGGGAAACCATGGAGGACCAGAGCCATTGCGCCCATCTAGAGGGAGCCGTCCACTGTTTCTGCTGATTGGCTCAAGGACTAAAATGGCCAAAGGGGCAGCTATGCCCAAGGAGGAGGATCCAAGAGCCCTGGCAGTGGGGCCAGGAGCCAACCATCTTTAACTACAACCAGGCTCTCTCCTCTGAGGGTACCATGTCCCTTGCAGCCCCACTGGAGGTACCATGTCCTCTGTCAGCCCCAGGGCTCCGAGCTGCTCATCTGGCTCTTTGTGCCTGTCCTTGGCCACTGTTCTTCTCTTGTCTAACAGCTGTGTGTCTTGGAGGCCATGTCCTTCAGCTCTGACCCCATTGCTAGCCTCCCTGCCAAGGGACCCGTGACTATTTCTATCCATAGTGACGCCACACTTGCAGTCACTGCAGACTTGGCACGTGGCCTGTCCTAAGCTGTGTCTTTATCCTGGGTGAATTCGGCATCCAGAGGAATCACCCACATGATGCCCAGACCAATGATCTTCTCCCCCATTTTTACCCAGTCTCTTGCTTCCTGTCCCATCTCAAGTGCCCCCTGCTCAGGATCTTACATTCTCTATTGTCCCTTCTCTTCTGTTCCCAATTGCTCACTCTTCCAAGGATCACTCATTTTAACATCTGAGTCTCTCCTATCTTAGACAAACCCTCCTTGGCTACACTTTCCTCTCTTTCACAGCCAAACCTCTTCCCAAAAAAGTTGTCCCTACATATTTCCTTAGAATAAGTTCATTGGACCCCAACTGCCAGGATTTGCAGTTCCTTACCAGCTGTGTGATGGTATGTCAAGACCTCACCTCTCTGAGCCTCAGTTTCCTCCCTCAGAGAGCTGAATTTAAGCACATGTAGCACTTTGAACAAAGCCCATCTACATAAAGTGGTCCCTTACTATTCATTGTTGTGTGTGTGTGTGTGTGTGTGTGTGTGTGTGTGTGTGTGTGTGTGTATGATCGTCATTATTCTGGTTGTTTCCCCACCTTCTATTCATCCTCCACCCTGTAGTCTGCCCTTCTCTCCCACCCAGACATCTGGCTAAAGATCCCACTGACCCCCTTGTCCCTAAATCCAAAGGGCAACCCCCAGTCTTCTTGCTTGACTGCCCATCACGTCAGCTGTCACATTCTATTCTAAGTACTTTCTCTGTTCTACCTCTTGAGGGATCCTTTGCTGTCTGCTTTGGGTGTCACCCTCCCATTCCAGACATGAGTACCGGTGGCACTTCCATGCATGATCCCTTGACCTCCATGAACCAGCATCTCCCTAATGTGGTTTGGAGAAGTGGCCCACCAAAATTGATATATTAGAGGTTGGGTCCCCAGTGTGACCCCAGTGGGAGGTGGTAGGGCCTTTTGGAGATGTGTCTTCTGAGAACCCCCAACTTGTCTTCTTTTTTTTAGCTCCAATAGGTACACCCAGTGATTTTTATCAGTCAAGTTCATCAGAGGCCTAGGATTATTGGTCTTCCTTCTTAGACAGGAACCTCCAAAAGTGAGGGTCAAAATAAGTCTTGTCTCTTTATAAGGTGATTGCTGCTGGCATTTCATTATAGTGACTGAAAGCTAACACAGTCCCAACCGTGTCGACCTCAGGTCAACATCCTCCTCAATATTTCCACTTTGATTTCCCAACCACTCCTGAAATGAATTCATGATTCCCACACCCTTTCTCCCCAGAACAAACCTGGCCCTTTTTCAGGTGGCGCCACATGTGGCATCCAACATTTTCAAGTCAGAAGCCTGAGAACCACCTTGTCTCCTTCCCACTTCTGCACCCCTCCAGTGACTTCCCTGAGGAAATAGCGCCACCTAAGCAGCCACACCTTCTGCGTGGCCTCTCTCGTCTGAGCAGTTTTCATCTCTTTGTAACTAATCTCCAGGCTGTACCCATCTTCTGATTCCAGTTCTCACATAGCACCCAAACTGATTCTTTCTTTCTTTCTCTCTCTCTCTCTCTCTCTCTCTCTCTCTCTCTCTCTCTCTCTCTCCTTCTTTCTTCCTTCCTTTCTTCTTTTTTTATGTATGCTTTTGGTACAGGGTCTCACTATGCAGCTCTGACTCGCAGTGATTCTCCTATTTTCAGCCTCCCCAGAGCTGGGATTACAGGTGTGCACCACCACAACTGCTCTCAGTGGCCAGCCCAGCTCACCCAAGGATGGGCCAATGCAACATGTGGTGCCGGGAATTGAGCTCCAGTCCCTGCACTTGCCTAAGCAGGCATTTAGTCCACGGAGCTATCTCTAGGACCCTCAAACTGATATTTTAAAGGACAGCTCTGGCTTCTCTCTACCTCTCAGCCCTGTTCTCTTCTGTGCTGACTTTTTCTTCCACATGGTAGCAAAAGGACTACCAGAGCTCTAAGCCTCACGCCTTTGGCCTTCAAGCCTAACTGTTCCTTCTCCAGAACTCTTTGGTAATGCCTATAGCATGTTAATAGCTCTGAGTGGACGATCATTCACAGTATGAGTGTAGGACTCTTCTCCCATATCCCCTTATAAAACTCAATTTGTAAAACCTTACTGTGTTGAATTATTTTGTCTGCTTTTACAGTTGTTCTTTCTTCTCCCACTCTCAGTTGTGACTTCCTGATGCTATTGTTATAGAAGTTCTTTTTGCTACTTCTAACTCCTATGTCATGGCAAACAACAATGGAAACTGTCAAAACATTTGTAAAATAAGAAAATGAGGATGTGGGCAAGGATCAGATACATCCTCCATGAGCAAAGGTGACACTGTCTGTAGTGGCTCTTGACCCTGAAATGGAAAGGTACAGCTGTCATGACTGAGTTCCAGACATGAAACAGGCTGTTCTACACTGCCCCTCTTTGTAACACAGTCACCAAGACCAGGGGGCAGGAGGGTGTTGCATAACAGGACCTATAGGGCATGGGATTCCTGGCATGGGACACAGGCCAGAGCGAGAGCAGCCTGGCATAGCCCGGGCAGGCTGAGATTTGCATGCTCAAGACGCATGCACATAAGGATAGCTTCAAAGAGCTGGTCAAATAGTTCAGCACCTGCAAGCAGGTGTGGGGGCTGGGGTTCCATCCCCAGGCCTGCCATGCAGGACCCACCCACTGGGAAGTGCTGAGACAGCGATTGAGACTGGGTGTAGTGGCACAGGCCTATAATCCCAGCTCCTGGGAGGCTGTAAACAGGTGAATCTCTATGAGTCTGATCTAATCGTGAGACCTGAACATCCTGTAGACCCCTCCCTAAAATGCACACACACACACACACACACACACAAGAAAGGATAGCTTTGAAGGGCAGGGAACAAAGCGTCTACATGGGAACAATTGCAGAGCAGAGTCCAGGAGAGATTGTAAAGCTGTGTGTGTGTGTGTGTGTGTGTGTGTGTGTGTGTGTGTGTGTGTAAGTACACTGCAGTGAAAAGGTGGCTTTGTGAGATATATGATACATAAATACACACAGGGAAGACCGATTGGCTAAGAAAAAAGGAAGGGAAGCTTGGACCAGTCTGAGCCAGGGAAGGTGATACAGATAGCCCCAGGCTCTGCCTATGGTGATGATGCTTCTAGAAACCTGCCTGAACCAGGAGCTGTGGACATCCCTGCGGTCTGGTGTGTGGGTTTCTCCCCTGTCTGTCTATGAGTGAGCTGATAGGTAATGTGCCCCGTGGACAGGCCTGTGGTCTGATGTGTGGTCACTGGCGCAGTCTGTCACAGACCCACAGAAGAGGCAGACATCCAGACAGGCCAGGCACGGCTCTGGCAGGGTCCCCAGACTGGGCTGTGCAGTCCTTCCACAGGCTTTCAGGGGACAGGCGTTGGCGGCCCCAGTGAATTATGACTTTTATTATGCAGAAAACAGGCACATTAACTTCAGGTTCTTTGAAAAATGTGGTCCTGTAATCAAAGTCTGTGTCTGTCCTGATGCACAGTGGCAGGGGGCCAGAGAAGTGCAGGGATGAAATAAACATTTAGAAAGACAACTGCATTTGCAGATCTAAGAATTGAGTTATATTCATTTCTGACAGCTTCCTGAATCATAGCCCACATCTCCGCCTGGCAAAACTGGGACCTGGCCCTTTAACTAGACTCCATTTCACATAATTAAAGACTCACAAAATTAAATGGCCTGCATGGAAAGTGGCTTTCAGTGGACTAAATGCCGGGAGCAATCTCCTCGCCAGAGTGGAGAGGTGACACTAGCGTGCAGATCAATATCATCTCTGTTATTAATATCAAAAGCACATTACTTTGTTTTTGCCTGGCTCCCCTCCAAGCCTCCGGCCCTGCCGCGGAGCAGCCATTTGCTCGGGCCATAATTTACTTTGGTGAGTTTTTAAGGTATTGTTTTGTCAGGACCAATCACCGTGACGTTATAAATGGCTGGGAGGACTTGCACTCTCCCTCAGTGGCATATGCAGTGAAATTAATTTTTAAAAGTTTCACGTCAATTACTCCTGTCCTTGAGTTATGCAAGGGGACAAAGGAGCAGAGACGTAAGGACGTGAGTGATCTCAAACAGATGAGGTAACGACACACAGAAGCCGAGGCTGCAGACCAGAGCAGACATGACACTATCTTTAATTGATGCATTGAATTAAACAATACTAAAGCCAAATAAATATTGACCACTTAGCAAAAGAACCATTGATTTTTATGATGGACAACAATGCCACACTCTACTTGGTGGGGTGGGGGTGCCCAAGCTGGGGTCTGGCTGGTTGCTGAGCAGCCCCTTGGCTGCACTACACAAGGAGAGGCCGCAGCACTTTGGGGGGACTTTGCAAAGTGAGCATCCGTGTTCTCGCCGTGTCTTACTCTGTGCAGCCCAGCTCTCTCAGCTCCTTCCCTCTCACCTGACTGTGTCTTTCTCCCCTTTCTTCTATCCTCTTTTCTCTTCCCAGAAGACCTCAGGTGAGGCCCTGCCTCCCTCAGCTTCAGTACTAGCAATGAGGACAGAGGCCCTGGGCAACCCGCTGTCTCCTCTCGCTCCCACACCACTCCCCCAAGCAAGCTGTCCTTGAGCCCAAAGCAGTGCGTTTCCCTCAGCCCTAGGCACAAAAGGCATCCCGTGCTTCCTGCTCTGCCTGGATAGCAGCGCAGAGAGGGAGGCACAGCTATGGAACACACAAAGGTCTGGGTACAGAGAAAACTGGATCTCCAATGTAGCAGCCCCAGGACATGCCTGGCCCGGCACTAGGGTGCAGACACTATTTTCACTAATTCTTCCAGAAACTAAAAGGGCACATATTGCTGTCAGGCTTGTGGATGCACATGACCTCCAGGAGGAAACCATGAGCCTGCAGATCATGTGGCCAGATTCCTAATCACACCGCCTGTGTGTCTCTACCCCAAACTTCCACCCTCCGCTCCCTAGAAAGCAGGCCCCATAGGCTCTATCCTAGCTGTTCTACCCTCAGGACCACCTGGAACTTGCCCATGGTCAGCTCCTAGAAACCATCTGTGAGAACTGCAGAGAGGCACTCAGGGATGAAATCCAGTGTTATCTTTAATAGGGACAGGTCACCGTGTGATGCCCAGCCACACAAGGACACCTGCAGGAGGAGGGAAACAAGGGAGCAGTTAAGGAACAGCCTGTTCAAAACAGGTATGCACATTAGCCTCTGTAGGCTAGGAACTGTAGAATCTGGTATGGCTTTGAAGCCCTGGAGCTCCAAGATGTCTCAGCAAATCAAATGTGAAGTTTTTTAACTGCAGTTGAGACAAGGTCCATCTTCTTTTTTTTTTTTTTTTGTCTTTTTGAGACAGGGTCTCGCTATGCGGTTGACGCTGGCCTTGAGCTCACTTTTGGAGCCCAGGCTGGTCTCGAACTCGCACCAATCCTCCTGCCTCAGCCTCCCAAGTGCTGGGATTACAGGCGTGAGCCACCACGCCCGGCTATCCATCTTCTTGATATCCGTTCTGCTCTTAGAGGCCAAGGTGAGCTGAAGCAGTGAGGAGCCCTTGACAAGGGTCCGTGCCTCACAGGCTTTGGGGAGCTGCTTTCCAAACTGCCTTATGATAACAATTTTATAGATAAGAAAACTTAGTCTCAACAAAGCTAAGCAGCTTCTCAAGATCTTAGCATCACTGCCAAACAGTTGAGTGAAAACTGAACATTTTAGTTATCCAGGAGTTCCCCACAGGTCAGTACCAGTACCAGGCAGCCTCAGGATCAAGCAGGCAGATCCTGAGACAGTTTTCAGGATTTGCCAGAGGTTACCAGCGCTGTGGCAGTAATCCAACCTGGACCCTGCTCACAGAGCTGCCTGGTGTGAGGGCAGTTCACTTGGGTGCACAGGGCCTGTGGCGGGCTGAGAGTGAATGAGATGCTTCACAAAGCACAGCCAACAGGCCGAGAGCCAGGCCAGGGTGCTCCAGGAGGTACAAGGGTCGTGGGCTTGGGTGGAGGGAGTTCGGTCCTTTGAGTGCCCAAGTTCACCCACTGCTTTGTCAAGGAGCATCTGCCCCTGCTAGGAGCCTCACTCCTGTGTCCCTACCCCCACCAAGCTTACAGACAGCAGGGAAAGCAGCCCTATCAAAGCCCACCACCCTGAGCACAGCTGACCTCAGCAGCCAGCAGCTCAGATGAGAGAATGAGACACTGTTATTTCAAAGCTCTGTCATTTTTATTCGTGTAAGTTTCACATAAGGAACACAACTTTTAATTCATTTTTATCTTAATAAAAAGATTCAGTTTTGTAACAGTAAATTAGAAACAAAAATCAGGCAGCTTATGGAGCACCATAAGATAAACTCATAGTCATTATTGTAAGCAAACAAACATAAGTATTTACAGGAAGTATCCTAACCCAGGTATTCTTTCCAACACAAGTATTTACAAGAACTATTCTAACAAATTCATCCTTTTTAAACAACACTTATAGTCTCAAAGTAACACGTGAACAGCCCTTGAGAGATAACTATTCAAATTTTGACTCTCACAGGCTACTGCTTTCAGAAAACACTGAGAAACTCCAGATGTCAAGAGTCCTGGTGAGCATGGATTTAATTTAAATGTTACAGCAAAGAGTGTGTTATTCTGCTTCTAATCTTATTATTTATTTAAACAAAAGGTGCTTACTAACCTAGTGCTTCTATCAATGACTTGAGTGCTCAGAAAATTCATATGAACTCAGAAAGCATTTGTCAAACACCCACCCTGGGCCAGGCTGGGGCAGGCCCCAACCTTGACACTGGAGGAAGTGTGGGTCCAATGCTGAGATCAAAAATAGGTACCACCCAGGCATCACCGTGATAACTGGACACGGCAATGAAAACATGTATGTATCCTGTCTGAGGCCGAGGAAGAAGCACCCAGTTGTGAATAGTGAGCAGGAACATTCTACAAAGAAGATAGAAAGGTGTTCCTGGTAAGGGGCTCACAGATACAAAGACCTGGAGCTACAGTGGGGTACAACAGCACATAAGAAGAAGACTTTGGTGTGGGTTAGGATGGGGCAGTCAGAACTCCTGATCTATTCCTTTACAGATGTAAATCAGACCACAGTTCTCTTCCTTATGTAAACTCCCAATAGCTTCTGTCGCATTAGGGTAGAATCTAAAGTCTGACGACGACTGTAGGTCCCTGTCTGATGTGATCCCCACTCCCCGCTTCCCCTTAACACCCACAACTTTCCCACTTGTACCTTAAGCCCAAACAGCTTTCTGTTCCTTTAGTGAACGAAGGTCATTCTGGCTCTGCGGCCACTGCACTTCTTGCTGTCCAGGTGTGGGATATTCTTCCTTCAGCTCTTCTTTGGTTGGCTTCTTGCGTCTTTGTTCAAATGTCCCCTCTTTGAAGCAAGTCACCCTACATGTAACTCAAAGCAGCACATCTTGTCCCACCTGGCATTTCCCATCATGCCATGCTGCTTCACTGGCATCAGGGCACATATCACACTCTAAACTCACCTGCTGGAGGCCAGCCTGGCAGCTCAGTGGACTAAAGTGCCTGCTTAGGTAGAGAGCAGTGACCAAGGTTAGATCCCCTGTGTGCTGAGCTGTCCCCTCCCCAGGATGCACTGAGAGAGCAACTGAGACTGGGCATGGTGGCATGCACCTATCATTCCAGGGAGGCTGAAAACAGAAGGATCATTATGAGTCTGATCTACATAGTAAGACCCTGTAGACCCTGCATCCTCTGTATTAAATGCAATAAATAATAATTAAATTAAAATCACCTACTTTATCCATTTGGTCCTACATGAAGACAACAGCCTGGCCTGCAGTATCTGCTGACATGCTCCCAGCCCTGCAGCAGTACCCAGAACACACCAGGTACTCAGAAAGTTTTGCTAAGTGAATGGAGAGCCTGGAAAATTCACCTGCCTGCTACCAAGTCTTAAAACATTTGAAAAGCAGGGAGAGCAACAGAGGAAGTTCACCTGTCACACCCCGGCCACAGAAAGGATGGGAGAAAGTGCCCTGCAATATGGTACAGGACAGAGGGGAAACTAGATTAATCCAGAAAGCACTGGTTTAAAGCCTGATGGAGTCAGTTCATCTGCTCCAGGCCAGCAGCAGGCTGGTCTCCGCCTCCCAGATGCTTGCTCAGTGGCTCTGAGCCTGGGAAAAATAGGAGGGGATGTGGGCCCAGCTGCTGGAGACCCAGGGAGCAGCCAAGTCACAGCCCATCAGGCCTCTCCATCTGAAGTATCTCTGTACCCCAGGGAAGTAGAAGTCAAGTGTGAGGCCAGAAAGAACCCAAGATCACGTCTGAGCAGGTCAAAATGTTCATGCCCTCCAGCCAGCCCTGTGCTGGCTTACTTAGAACTTGATTTCCGATCCATTATCTGACAAAGGCCAATTTCCAAGTCTTTCTGTAGGAAAGCTTCCCTGACCTTTTTCTCCTCCTGCCAGCCCTTGCCAGGCTGGGTCTGGAACTCACCCATCATCAGAACAACCTTTATTAATTGTTTCCCTTGAAATAATGCATACCTGGCCTTAAGTTGCAGCTTAGCCACTTGCAAACTCTCCGAGCCTCAGTGTTCACAACTATGCAATGGGGAAATGACACACATCTTGCAAATATGTTGTAAGGATTATTTGGGAAAGTATCTCTAGCTGGTGTTAAATAAATATTATATATGATAATGAATGAAGAAGAAAAAGGTCTGAATCTACCCCAAATGCCTCCCAAGTGGTCTGATGGGTCATGGGGATAGGATGGACTTGGAATCCGAAATCCCGTGTCTGCTCTATCTCTGCGATTTGAGCAGATGTCACACTACCTCTCCACTTCCTTTGCTCCTCTGCAAGATAGATTCTTAAAAAGCATCCTCAGAGGATTATTGTGAGAATTAAATGTATTCAGTCATTTTTCAAATATATAAAGAAAACCTATTACATGTCTAGTTTTAGGCTCTGCACTAGGTTAGATTTCGGCTGAGCAAGGCTTGATCATGCTACTAGTGGGCAGTGGGAGGGGCATCAGGAGAAATTGCAACACTGTAGCTCATGTAAACATGCATGCTTGCACTAAGCTCTACCTATTGAGTGCCTGGCATGTGCCAACCCAGAATAAAAACCAATAAGGCTTCTACCCTAATAATACTAATGGCTAATAGTCATCAAGTGTTCACTGCCTGACCTTGGGTTGAGTTCTTCAAGCTTCTCAAAACAGATACAATTAACAGCTACCTCGTAGGGTAGCAACCAAAATTGTATGAATTAATGCATGGGGAGCTTGAAGCAGAGGTTCTGGCACCTCGTAAGAGCTCAATAAATGGGAGCCCTAATTCTATTTGTTAGCTCACTAGGAAGCAGCCTTGTGTTTAGAGCTTTATATGTTTTATCTTATTTAATCATTTAATCCAGGGTGACAAGTACTAAGATATTATACATGAAATCCCCTATAAACTTAAAAGCTTTGCAGACCTGAGTGCTGGGTAATGCTTTTGAGAACCAACAGAGGCAGGGTGGAGCGGTCAGCATGAGGCGAGATCAGCTGGGAGATCTTCTGGAGGGCAAGCCTGGGTTAGGGCACCAGCAGACATGGGGAGCAGCCTTCTTCTTGCAAACCGCGCCCTGATTGCCGCTGCAGAAGGCCGGATTCAAACAGGGCAATTTAAAAACATGTAAAAGGCATAAAGTGAGAGCAGCTGTGCACAGCTGCCGCCAAACGCTCCATCGCTGCCTCGATGTGGACTCTAAATGACAATAAACCTTCCACCCCTTATAAATTAAGCAGACTTTCAAAAAAACCATATCTCCTCCTGCAACTTTTTATGGCTGTTTGGCAACTTTAATCATTTTGCAAAATGCAATTCCTGGCCATAAATTCTTTCCCAAGTACAGATTTAGGGAGATCTAGAGGACTGTGGCGGGTTGATAGGTAAGTTTTAATCTGACAAGGCCAAAAAGTCTATTAGATTTATAGGGAGGCAGCAGATACCCTGTAATTACACCAGGCTCGACCTCCGGGGAATCGCGAATGCAAGTAGGGGGTGGGGAAGCACGAAGCAAGCCTCCGCGAGGGCAGTGGCCAGGGCCGGCTGGAACCTCCGTCCCTCAGTCCTGGCCCTGACCTTTCAGGCCCAGGCTGTGGGGACTTCCTGCAGAGCCTCACAGACCTTGGGTTCTAGGTGATTGATGCCCACACACACATATGCATACATCCAACGTGCCCCTGGCTGGTGCAAGTCACGAGAAGCTATCGTATGAAGGCAGTCACATATTCCAGAGCATCATAGAGGGGAGTTAGAAAGTGCTGTATTTTATTCAATTATACTTTCAACAGACACCTAGCCCATGTTGTTCTTTATGTCACACATACTGTGTAAAACACTTGGACATAACCACGAATGGTGTGTGTACTGTGCCCTGCACAAGGCACCTGGCTAAGGAACAGTGAATGTACGCCTAGCTTTGGCTGTGCACCTCAAACCCATCGATGCCCATCTCTCTACTGCCCTGGCTTTATATTGCAGGATACTCAGCATGATAGGAATACCAGGAGCAAACTATCAGTCTACAGGCAGCACAGAGTTGTGAAGATCATGTGTCCACAGCAGACTTTTTCTTTTCTTCTGAAGTGCGACTGCTCCACATTGTCTGACTCTCCTACAGTCACTCCTGGTATCTAATGTGAGCTTGAGGCCTCTGGAAGCAGAGGACACAGCACTCAAACTGGACCCCTGTGGAAATGTGATAGATGGAAGACTGGCCCCAAAGTTGCCCATATCCTAATCTGAGACAGGACATGCATTATACTACATGGTTCATGGGGAATTAAGGTTGCAGCTAGAATTAACGTTACTAGTCAGCTGTCTTTAGAGAAGAAAGATTATTCACTGAGCATGTGGCTCATGCCCATAATCCCAGCACTGTGAGGCTGAGATAGGAGTATCATTGAGAAGTCTCAGTAAAGAATCAAGACCCAAACAAGCAGGCCCAGTGTGTGAGTGAGACCACCCTGGGACTGATGGAAACTCATTAGATCCAGCAAGTAGGTCCAGTGTGTGAGTGGGACCTCCCTGGGCCTGCCAGAAACTCGTTTGGCCCAGCAACAAGGCCTGGCTTGTGAATGGAACTTCATCCATCAGACAAGCCCAGTGTGGAAAACTGCAGCAGAACTCCCTGCAGAGAGACCAGAGACAAGACCCACCCAGCTGATCCAGGAGCAGAGCATCTTGTCAGAGTGGCACAGCAGGTTCACCTCCAAGGGCTTCAGCAGGAAGAAGTGGAACTCAGCAGCCAGACCCAAGCCACACCCAAATGGACAAGTTTGAACTTAGTAGTTCCGGACCTGGTGCTAAGGTAAGAACTCTACCAAAACTCTAAACCAAAAGTCAGAAGGCAGGGCTATATAAAATGACAAACAGAGGGAACAAAATGCACTTGCAGATTTTGACCCCACCCAGAACAAATGCAGGAGACAAATAGCATAAAAGAAACTGGAATCACATACCTGAAATCTCTGAAATAATAGCATCTGAAGTAAAGAAACAACTGCAGAAAGGTATAGAGCAGCAGTTCTCAACCTACCCTGGGGGAGGGGGTCAAACGACCAAAACACAGGGGTCGCCTAAAGCCATTGGAAAATGTTATTTATTTGGAATTACAGTTTTGAAGTAGCCACCAAAATTATTTTTTAGTTTGGGGTCACCACAACATTAGGAACTGTATTGCAGGGTCACAACATTAGAAAAGTTGAGAACCACTGGTATAGAGGAAATCAGATCAGAAGTAATTTCTGAAGTAAAAAAAGAAATGCTAACTATAATGATGAAAGAAGTACTAAGTGTTTCTAAGGAAGACACTGATTTAAAAAAAGAGGAAAGTAGAAAAATGATGGAATCCTCAAATGAGCAATATAGGAAAGTAATAAAATGCATGAAGCAGATTCAAAGCGCTACACAGGAACTTAAAACCTCAATCACAAGCTGGCAAAACCAGTTCAATGAAAGTGAAAATAGACTTTCAGACCTTAAAGACACCATTGCAGCTAGTGAAAAGCTAAGAAAAGATCTTTCTTTCTTCTCTCTCTCTCTCTCTCTCTCTCTCTCTCTCTCTCTCTCTCTCTCTCTCTCTCTCTCTCTCTCTCTTTCTTTTTGCAGTACCAGGGATTGAACTAGGACCCTGCACTTGCCAGGCAAGTGCTTATAGATAAGATCTCTTAAAAACAACTAGAATGCAGGAAAAAATAATTCAACATCTGCAAGATGATGCAAAGATGAGCAACATAAGATTAACATAGGCATCAATGAGAAAGAAGGAATCAATACAAATGATATAAAAATAATATGGGCAGAAGTAATAGCAGAAAACATCCCAAAATGGGGAAACAATTTGACATTCCGGTAACTGAAGCATACAGAACTCCAAATAGCATCAACCCAATTAAAACCACACCAGACATATAATAATCAAGATCCCAGAAATTCAGCACAGGAATAGTATACAAAAAGCCACTAGAGAAAAGAAACAGATCATATTTAAAGGAAAACCCATTAAAATAATGGCAGATTTCTCTTTATGAACCATCAAGTCAAGGAGCTGGGGAGATAGCTCCATGGCACAATGCTTGCCTGGCAAGTGCAAGGTTGTGAGTTTGAACCCCAGTCCTGCAAAGAAAAAAAAAAAATCAAGTCAAGAAGAGCATGGAGAAAAGTACTACAAGTTTGCAAGAAAACAAATTCCAACCCAGAATGATCTGATATACCCTGCAAAACTCTCTTTCAAATATAATGGAAAAGTGAAATACCTCCAGGATAAAGTACAGCTTAAAGAATGTCACTACAGGGGCCTGGCGGGATGGCTCAGTGGTCTAAAGCGCCTGTATGGGAAGGCTTGGGCGGCTTCAGGGACCGTGGTTCGATCCCCGGCACCACATGCTGCGCCAGCC
>PVJA010006995.1:0-49916 GCA_004027025.1 Myocastor coypus
TTTTTTTTGTCTTTTTGAGACAGGGTCTCGCTATGCAGTTGTGGCTGGCCTTGAGCTCACTTTTGTAGCCCAGGCTGGTCTCGAACTCACTCCGATCCTCCTGCCTCAGCCTCCCGAGTGTTGGGATTACAGGTGTGAGCCACCATGCCCGGCAGAATCTTTGTCTTTATTTTTTGTAATTCTTTTTTTTTTTACAGATAAGCAAGTTTTAATGAAGCAAAACCATACAATACTGATAGACATTTTTCACAGTTAGGTTTCCAGCATACCAGCAGTTATATCTGCCAATATTTACCATATTAGAAGTTCAAAAATATACCTGCTACATACTCTTTTCATGTATTACGATGGCAAGTTCCATAGGTTTACTTGTTTCTCTTTTTGAAATTTTTAAAACTCTTATATTTACCTTATTTGAATTTTTATATATATGATAAAAATGTATCATGTTCCTAATTTTCATCCAATTGATGACACAGAGAAGTAAAGATTATCATGCATCAGTGGGGCTGAAGAGACAGCTCAGTGGAAGAAGTGCTTGCCTGGCAAGCACAAGGTCCTGAGTTCAATTCTTGAAACCACCAAAAAAAAAAAAAAATGATTTATCATGAATGTCACATATACACCCATCAAAAAGTCTCACTAAGTTAAAAACAAAAATGCAGGATCCAGAAGAGTGGTCTGAAATCTACTCATAGGATTTTAAGATTTAACAAATAACAAGTATGAAATTTCAGACCACACCAGTGTTGACAACAAAGGAATGATACATACAAGAGCACACACTGCCACATTAAAAACAGTATCAGCTATATAAACAAAGTCCAAACCTAAAATTAATACAAAAAATAAATAATTCAAAATCAAGAAGTAGATTGGAGGCCACATGATCAATTAAATACCTATTTTAGAGAAACATCTAGGATATAACATAAAAAGTGATATTTACTAACAAAGACTTCTTAGTTTTCTTATATATTTCTCTAGAATTAGAAAATTTATCATTTAACCATAGGAATGTGACTTAAGACCTTTTTCTTAAAATAATTACAGAATTAGAGAACAATGTACACACATTTATAGGTGTATTCCAAACTAAGATGTATCATATAGAATATCTTTTTTTAGTACATGATTTCTCAAATTTCCCCACATTAAAATTGATAAGGACTTCGACACCATCTACATTGAATTCTTTTTTTAAATTTTATTTATTTATTTATTTATTTATTTATTTATTTACTTACTTACTTACTTAATATTATGGCCAACTCAGCTTTCCCTGGGGGTGGAGCTGGCAGAGCATGTGGTGCCAGGGATCAAACTGTGGTCCCTGAAGTTGCCTAAGCTTCCAAAGCAGGGTGGTCTTTAGGCTGCTGAACCATCTCGCTGGCCACCTACATTGAATTCTAATCTTGCAAAACATTATTTATGCTTCATGAAAACAGTTGTGTTCCTGAGGCACAAATCGTAGAACTACTGAAATTACCAGCTGGACAAAACTTGGAAGATAAACCAATCAATTGATAGATGAAGTCTTGTCCAGCACGTTGTTGGATTTTACTTCATCCACTCTGCAATCTATTTCTTTTCTTTTATCATGTCTCAGGTTTATTTCTACAAACACAGCACACTATCCCCCCACAGTGGCACCTTCAGGGATCACACCAGTCCCATGGTTTTCACAACAGCAAATAGGCTTTTTTTTTTCTTTTTTCTTTTTAGACAGGTTCTCACTATGCAGTTCAGGCTGGCCTTGTGCTCAGTTTAGTAGTCCAGGCTGGTCTCGAACTTGTACCTATCTTCCGGCCTCAGCCTCCTAAGTGCTGGGATTACAGGTGTGTGCCATCATGCCTGGCTCAATAATAGGCTCTTACTGTGAAGCCTTCATGGAGGGCATAGGGGCTTGGGCACTGTTTGCAGGATCAGGGTTTGAACTTATTACCTTGCACTTGCTAGGCAGGCACTTGTGCCATAGAGCTATCTCCCCAGCCTCCTGGGCACCTTTAGAAGCCTCGGCTGGAGAAGCTAAGCATGGCACTTGGATGGAGCAGAAGCTGAAGTCTGGTATTTTGATCCGAAGTGCCTGTGACCCTTGGCAATGCGGGCATGGACACTTCCCAAGCTTGGGATGAGCAACAGAGGCAAGTAGAGTGAGCCTGCAGTTTACTCCCTTTGCAATGATCTTGGCCTTGACCTCCTTCGGCTTGACAAGGTTCTTGACAGCCTTGGCATGTGCATTCGTGGCTTTGACATTTTTTGCTTGCATCTTCTTGAAGCTCTTCTTGGCAAAACACACATTTTGCCTAAGAAGCTTGGGATCTGCCCCCTTCAGATATTTCTATCACTGTGACTGAGGCTTCTTGATGCCATTTCTGTGCCATGTTTGAGACTGGCTGCGCATGGTGTGGTTCTTGGACTTGGCCACGACTGCACTGTAAACCATGGTGACCAAGTGCCTGGAACTGGAAGATGAAAAGAAAGTCTGTAGTACAGTGCCTCTATTTCTTGATAAATTCAGTCCATTTACTTTGACGGTTAAACTGGAAAGGTAATGACTTATGCTTGACATGTTATTTTCCTGCTGTTGTACACCTCTTTTTCTCCTGTGGTTAACTGGTTTCCCTAGTGGGTGGGTTCTTTCCATTCTCATTCATGGAGTTTGGGTCATTTTGGTCCCTCTCTAGAATATCTTTTAATAGGTTGTGCGGGGTTGGCTCTGTTGTGAAATTCTTCAGTATTTCACTTTTCCATTATACTTGAAAGAAAGTTTTGCAGGGTGTATCAGTCTGGGTTGGAATTTGTTTGCTTGCAAGACTTGAAGTACTTTGCTCCATTCTCTTGACTTGATGGTTTGTGAAGAGAAATCTGCCGTTATTCTGATGGGTTTTCCTTTAAATGAGATCTGTTTCTTTTCGCTAACAGCTTTTAGTATGCTGTTCCTGTGCTGTAATTCTCTTAGCTAGGCTCCTCTCTGGTTTTGTTGTCAGGGTAATGCTGTGTTCAGAAATGAATTGGGGAGTAATGCTTCCTTTTCAATTTAAAGAGTTTGAAAAGTACTGATGTTAAGTCTTCTCTAAATTTCTTATAGCATTCAGGACTGAGTCCATCAAGATCTGGGCTTTTCTCTGTTTTTAATTACAGCTTTGATGTCATTAATTGGCATTGGCTTATTTAAGATTTTTATATCTTGATTCTGCTTGGTAACTCATACACATATGGGAATCTGACCAATTCTTCCGTGTTTTCAATCTTATAAGAATACAAGGTTTCAAAATAGGTATAGATGACCTTCTGGATTTTTTCAGGGTCCACAGTGATTTCACCTTCTGATCCTAATTTTGTAGTATTTTTTTTAAATTAGGTTAGATAAGGGTTTGATTTTATTTAAACTTTCAATAAATCAAGTTTTAGATTCACTGATTCTTTGTATTGTTTTAGTCTGAAATGCATAATTTGTTTTAATATTTGTAATTTCTTACCTTGAATAAGTTTAGCTCTTAGCCTACTCTTCTCTTCCTGGGAGACTGAGTTCCATCATTAAGTTGGTTATGTTTACTCTTTTCTTCATATGGGTATTCACTGCTATACATTTCCCGCTTAGGACTACTTTCATTGTGTCCCATAAGCTCCCATATGTTTTACTGTCATTATCATTTAATTAAGGAAACTAATTTCTACTGTGACTCAATGATTGTTCAGGAGGGTGCTATTTAATTTTCATGTGCTTATGAATTTCTCGTGGTTTCTTTTGCCATTGATTTCCAGATTCACTGCACTATGGTCTGATGATAATGCATGGGCCATTTCAATTCCATTGCATTCACTAAAGCATGCTCTACGAGGTGGTATGTGGTCTATTTTGGAGAACATCCATGTGCGGTGGAAAAGAATCTGTATTGTGATGTTGTGGGGTAGAATATTCTGTAGACATATACTAAGTCTATTTGCTAAAATGTTTGGTTTAGCTCTAATATTTGAGTTTTTGTCTAGTTGATCTTTCTGTGACAGTGGGTTATTAATGTGCCCCAATACAATTGTATTAGTGTTCATTTGTTTTTTCATGCCCATTAATACATGGTCTGTATTTGTTGCAAATATATTTATGATTGTTACCACTTCTTGGATTGTTCACTTTACAAGGATGTAGTGACCTTTATCTCTATTAATCAAGGCTTGAAATTCACTTTGTCTCTAAATAGCTTTTTTCTGGGTTCCTGTCACATGGAGTATTGTTTTCCATCCTTTGACTTCCACTCTATGAAATTCTTTTTTGAAATAAGTGAGTTTCCTCTGTTCAGCATACTGCTGGATCTTGCCTTTGATCCATTTTTCCAGGCTACATATTCTGATTGATAAATTGAGACCATTAACACTAATGGCTTTAATCAATATGTACTGGCTTATCCTTGTCATGTCATTTTCCTATTGCTGGCTCTTCCTCTTTTGTTTTCCCTTTCTTTAATTATTTGACATGCTTGATAGATTCCTTCTGTTGTAGTTCATGGAGTTGTAGTACTTTTTATCTCTTTCTAGAATGTCCTACAAAACATTATGGAGTGCTGGCTTGGTGCTCACAAATTTCTTCAGATGTCCTTTGTCATAGGAGTATATAATTTTTCCATCAGATTTTTAAAAAAAGTTTTGACACAGGGTCTCATTATGCAGCTTGAACTCACAGCAGTGATCCTGTCTCAGCCTCCCTAGTGCTGGAATTACAGGCATATGCCACCACCTGTGGTTCTGGGGCTGCCATGATGTTCCTGGAGTTCTGGGACCAGCACAACATATGGTACTAGAGATCAAACCTGGGGCCTTGCACTTGCCAGGCAGGCACTTAGACTTCCATGCTATCTTCCCAGCCCTCTCCATCAGATTTTAAAGATAGTTTTTTAAGGTACATTAATCTGGGTTGAACACTGTTTTCCTTTAGATCTTGAAATACTTCTCTTTAAGCTCTCATTTACTTGAGAGTCTGTGCTGAGAAATCAGCTGTGATTCTGATGAGCTTTCCTTTCTAGGTGACTCATTTATTTATTTATTTATTTTTTTGGACAGCTTTTAAGACTCAATTCTTCAGTTAAAATTCTGGAATCCTGACTATGATATGCCTGGTTATAGATTTTGTTTTACTGTAGCTAATTGGAGTTCCATATGCCTCACTTATCTGTAACTCAAATTCTTTCCTGTACCAGGAAAGTTTTCTGCCATGATGTCCATGAACACTTTTTTTAAAATAACATTTGTGCTACCTCCTGCTTTTTCACTGATTCCAATCAATTTTAAGTTATTCTATTTCGCTTCATTTAGCATCTGTTTATTGTTTTCTCATGGTCTCTTGCTATTTTATTTATTTATTTATTTATTTATTTATTTAATTTTTTTTTTTTTTTTTTTGTCTTTTTGAGACAGGGTCTCGCTATGCAGTTCAGGCTAGCCTTGAGCTCACTTTTGTAGCCCAGGCTGGTCTCGAACTCACTCCGATCCTCCTGCCTTAGCCTCCCCAGTGCTGGGATTACAGGTGTGAGCCACCACGCCCGGCTCTCTTGCTATTTTTAACGAATTTTTCTTTTCTTGATGGCTAACCATAAACCTGCCTTTTATATCTGAGATTTTGTCTTCACACTGGCTTATTCTACTGCAAATATCATGTTCACACTCATGTAAAAACAAGATCAAATAATGAAAGAGAAAAAACAAAAAAACAAAAATGCAGCAACAAAAAATAAAGAAGAAAAGGAAGTCCATTTCCAGGTTTGTCTCCATTATAATTGGCAGACAACAAGTGGACACAGAGTCCAATTTGTGTTGATTTATCCCAGCAAGCCAGCAGTAGCTGTTTGTAGTGGATCATCTCAACAAGCCTGCACCTTCTGGCCAAGACCAGACTCATTTGGCCTACAGCAGTCATTGCACCTTACGTCGGCCTCAGTGCTCTGAGTTCTGAGCTCAGGCAGCCCCTCTCCAAGGTGGCTCTCAGCCAATTATTCTCTTTCACATGGGATGACTGAACCCTCAGAACTCAGCACAGCTAGTGTCTGCTACTGCCTTCATGTCTGCTACTTCCCTCTATTGCTACATCTCTCCATGGAGGCCTCTAGGGTTGCCAGTAGACACTGTGTGTCCCCATGTTTGAGCTGCTCCTCTCATCCAGCGAGGAATGTCTTAAGGAGAAGATGCAGCCAGCTCCTTCTTTTTCACTGCAGTTTCCCTCTTCACTCTCTCCATGGGCTTCTATTCACTCTTCATATCTTTCATGGGCCCAAGGAACTCGTTTCCCAACTTCCTGTCTTCTTCGTATTGCTATATTCCAGCATCTGGATGGTGACTCTCAGAGAGGCTCTTTCTCGGCTATTTATCACTCCATCTTGGTGTTCCTCAACAGGGCTGTATTTCTCTTTTCTTGTTTAAATCAAAGATAATCCAAGAATATTATTCATAAAAAAGATTAACAAAGAATTTCAATAGAATATATTATTCTATTGAATAATATGTTATATTATTTGAATCAGAATTGACATAAAAGGAGCAGTTTAATGCTTAGATTTTTTTCTTCTTTTAAATTGCTTTAATTTTTATTTTTTTAAAGAGTACAAAATAGTGTCAACACAGAAAAATTATAAGTGACACAGAATTTCACTTCAAAAGGATTTTGAATGCCACAGTATTTGTTGTAGGGCTATATTCCTGATGGTTAATATTTCCACATGGATGGGAAGGCAGAGGTTTACAACATGGGAAAACATAAGACCTCAGAGGCTACGCCAAAGGCACAGTTAGCAGAGCCCATTACAGTGATGGGCTCTGTCCCCAGCATCTTACTCCAGACCCTGCTTTCAACCAGGGTTCAGCTCCAAGAAGGTCTTACTGAGGGTTGTCAGACCATGACTTCTGCTCAGTCCAAAGAGATCTCACCAGCATTCCCCTGGCCTTCTTGGAACTCACTAGCTAGTGAGTGAACTTCTTACTTGACTTGAACAAAAAATCTTTATGGCACCCATTTAGGTACTTGTTTAATTCTTAGTTTCCTACAATCATACCTTCTCTGTACCTTAAAAGAGCTCACTTCTTCTGACTCCAAATAAATTCTGACCTGAAATGTTTTAATGCTTTACATGTTGATTTATACAACACTATTTTTGTATATGAGTGTGTGCTACTGAGGATCAAGCCTAGGGCACTTTACCACTGAGCTATAACCACTTCATGTTTTTTTTTTATCTTTTGAGATATGGTCTTGATAAGTTGCCCAGGGAAGACTCAAGTTTGCCCTCATCCTGCCTCAGTTTCCTAAAGTGCTGGGATTACAGGTGTGTACTATTATTGGCTCCACTTCATATAACTTTTAAATACATAAAACACAGACACCTTCAGGGTGGTATGTGCCAATCCTACTAGTCAACTGCAAGGAAAAATCTATCTTTTTTTTTATTTCATGTAGAAAGCAAATGAAACTCCTAAAAGAAGGAAACAACACAATAATTACCAAAGAAATAACTTTATCAATATTCTATAATTTTTAAATGTTTTCTTTTTATAAAATAGCCTACACATACACAAAAACTAGAAAAATAAGAATAAAATTACAGATGATGCTCCCTTTCTGCTTATTTGTATATTTAAATTCTCTATAATTACCATGTATAGTTACTTCATAATGTTTTTAGTAATTTCTATATAAAAATATCATTGACCAAACATTTTCAAGTGAGATGGAAAAGAAAATATTAAAGAGGTAATTTAAAAAGTACTTTTGGATGCAAATCTACTTAGTAACTTTAAGAAAAATAAGTTATTTTACTGTAAAAATAGTAAAATGAAAAAAAAGTATTAAACAGTTTACAGGCCTAAAATTACATACAAATTATTTCTTTTGAAACAATGTAAACTTTCAGAAACATAAACCAAGATCAAAAAATAAAATCTATCAAAACTTACACGAATCTGAAGGACAGGTCCCAGGATCCAAAGCTCATTAAAGAAATGAAAATAAATTCAAAGGTATACTAACTCCTTGTATTTTTCAATTCAAGAGGTCAATAGTGAAATAGGACCTCAATATGTCAAGAAAATAGGAATCGTCCACTTTGACGTTTGGTATAAATATTTATGGAACTCCATGCTTCATAACCCTTGTGTTCTAATATTATGCTTTTATTTCTTAAAAATACAGAAGTAGAAGAAAACTTTGAAAAGGTTCCCAGATATAAAACAATCTAGCTAAGTGAAGGAGTGCAAAGCACCCAGCATGGCTCCCTGACTTCTGTGGCACAGCAATGGTGGCCCAGGGGACAGCCTACAAAGGAATTCCTCCCACTGCTTCCTCCAGTACCTTCCATTTATTTGGTTTTTCTATTAACTCTGATCTTTCTCAGATTTGAATTTGAGCCACAGCAGAGTATTTCACTGCACAGGAACAAAAGCATATTTACGGTACTGTGGTTCTAGGAGAGGAAATAAAGGTGATGCCATTTGTGGACGTCTGGGTAAACCTGCCCTGTGCAGCGCTCGCTCCCTCCCTCACACATCTGGGGCTCCCGATGAACCCAAAACACAGAATGGTGGCATTTTCATTAAACCCAAGAATTTTTTATATGTTATAAAACAATCAATGTTTGCTTAAGAAAAACACATGACTCGCATCTTTTACCAACATCAAAATGCAATGCTGGTCTAGTTAGAATTAATACTAACACTGTGATAAACCTTAAATTTTTGATGAAACACTGTTACCATTTTTCTTTCATTGGAATAAATTTAAAAGAAAAACTTTTTGGAAGCTATCAATACTCAATAGAGTCAATAGAGTTAAATATGTCTTTTTAGTATTTATTAATAAAACACCAAGATTCAAAACTGCAATTCAAGCCGGGCGTGGTGGCGCACGCCTGTAATCCCAGCCCTCAGGAAGCTGAGGCAGGAGGATCGGTGTGAGTTCGAGACCAGCCTGGGCTACAAAAGTGAGCTCAAGGCCAGCCTGAACTGCATAGTGAGACCCTGTCTCAAAAAGACCAAAAAAAAAACAAACAAACAAAACAAACCCTGCAATTCAGAATTTGCAAGATAGCTCAGTGGACTAAATACCAGCTTAGGCAAGAGCAGGGACCAGGGCTCAGTCCCCTATACTGTATGCTGAGCTGGCCCTTCCCCCAGGCATACTGAGCCAGCCACCATTACTGGGCATGGTGGCACACAGGGGAGACTGAACACAGGAGGTTCACTATGAGTCTGAGCTGTGTAGTGAGGCACTGTACAGAATGCATAAAACAACAAACTACAAATCATAAGACTATGTGTTTGAAAGTAAACAAATCATAGCAAGCTTCATTAAGTAAAATGAGTGAAGGAGGCAAGAGAAGGGAGAGAGAGAAAGATGCTAAATTTGTGGTTCTTTCTTTGCATAGCCAAATTCTGTACCTGCATCACACAATCTGCCAAGGTTTTACAATCTCACTGCCTTCTTGGTCTGGAAATGTTTGTTAAAGTCACTGACCAAATGACACCTTATGTTAACATTGTATCTTTCCTCCAGCTACTTTAATGTATTTAGTTCATTAAAAAAAATACATGATACACATGATTTAAAACTTTTTTATAATAAATTCAACCAGTTAGTATTCCTTGGAGTAACTAATTGTGTCCATGTTTTATATTTAAATTAATTTGAAATATCAGAAGCTAATCAAGGTCAGAGAATTCTCCAGCTCAGGAAAAAAGAGTAAAACCTGAATCTTTTGATTTCTTACTAAAGGTATACTGTACTTATACATATCTAATGCACTTACAAAGTTTAATGTTAGTGAATTCTTAATATTTGACCTGTCAACCCTGTAATAAATTCAACATAGACAATAAAATACTATGCTGAGGCAATCAAAGTTTTATCACAAAGTAAAACTATGTGGGACTCACAGATGTAATAACTAATAGTCCACTTAAAATACCCAGTTGAACTGAATCAGTGTGGTACTGGGTGTGGAACGCCCACCTGAGGGTTGCTGCCAAAAGCATAAAAAAAGAACTGGAGGGAAGATGCTAAGCTGTTGGTCCTCCTGGAGAAGCTTGCCATGCTGGCTTTCCTGATAGGAGCTCAGCTGTTATCATCAGAGGAGCTAAGGCCCTCCCGGTTGCTGAGGATGGCTGCAGTTCTCTTTGGGGAAGCTCTGGTCTTCACCTTCAGCACCACTTCCTGGCTCCAGTGCAGACTGCTCAGCCTGTTGGCACAGATCTTCCATGCACTGGCACAGGGTTTCTAGATCTCACCACTGATCTTTGGGCCCTCCCAGTACAGATTCTTGATACAAACTGGCACGAGACATTATTGTGGGCTCCGGGCCTCCAGCTGGACTCATGCAGGACATTGTCATGGTTTCTAGGCCCTTAGTTAGATTCCCTGGGTCTCTAGTGTGTGGACAGATCTCCCGCATTCTTTTACATTTGACTCTTTGGGTGAATATTATAATCTTATAAATTATATCCTGCTTTATATCTTTTCCTCTATAAATGAGGACTACAATAGAAAGGGTTCTAAATCATCCTATTCTACCTTTTAAAACATGGATGTCCATCTTTTGGCTGGCTGGGGCCACATTTAATTAAGAGAAACTGTCTTGGGCCATATATAAACACAGTTAATGGTAATTTCCCATTTATATAATTTTACATTATTTTAAGCTAGATTTAATAAAATCTAGCTTCACAGACACACACAAACATGTAGGTACATTAGAATAATATTACTGGCAGTGGCTGCATGTCACCCGCCAAGCTGAAACTACACGCAAGTCTCTGTTCCACTGTGTGGTGCAACTGTGCCAGAGAATCAGCACTGCAGTACACAAACAACTCATGAAAAACATCACTAAAACTCACAGGATAATGTTAAAAGGGTACATTTTATGGGGCTGTATCACTAGCTCCACGGGCCATGCTTGCTTAGCCTGCAAGTGGGTGAGGGGTCAGGCTAGATGCATCTTGATTTAAAATGAAAATGTTCACTGGTGTGGCACATCCCTGTAATCCCAGCACTTGAGACACAACCTAACCTAGGCAATCTATTGATCTGTTATCCTGTCTCACATTAAAAAAAAAAATTGAAGACTTGGGTTGTAGCTCAATGTGAAGCCCCTATGTTCAATTACCAGAACAATTCCAAAAAGATGTTTTAAAAATATCACCCTCAAGGATTGAACAATTTATCTGTGTGCCAATTCCGCCATCTTCTGGTAATTATTGGAGTTGCAGCTATTGTAATAGCAATCTGCAAACACTAACTGAGCCTCCCAGAAGTTCAAATTGCATCCACTTATATTAGAGAATATAAAAAATTTCCTCCATACATTATTTTTGTTTATACAACAATACAATAGGCACAAGAAAAGATTAAGATCTCAGGTTTGGTTTTGAGTGACAAAACTAGTACTATTCTTCTGGATAATCCAGACTACACACAAAGCCAAGTCTTTCTAAGGAAAATAATTCTAGCAACTTCTAGGCCCTGAGGGTAAAATGGTTCATAGATTCTTATACAATCCAGGCAGAAAGCCTCAAGTATTTTCTTCATTTTTATACTTTTCCATAATAGGAAAGTGTCATGGTTCCACAGATAGCAAAACCCCCATAGACAGACTTACAGATTTCCATCACTAAGAAAACCTGCACATGGAGGAGACTGATGGCAAATTGGTTTTCTACTGCTGCTGTAACTAACTACTCCATACTTAGTGGTAATCTGTTAGGGTAGTTTGGGTGCGAACTTCCAAACAGGTCTCTGCGGGCCTCAAGGGAGCACACTTTCTGGAGCTGGCAGGGAACCTCACTTCCCACGCTTTCAGAAGCCAGATCCTCTTGGGCTTGTGGACCCTTCTCCCATCTTCAAGCTGGCAGCAGAGCAGCTTCACACTTCTCCCTCTGCCCTCTGCTTCCCTCTCAGAAGAAGGACTTGCTCCTGATACTGGGCCCACCTTGATAACCCAGGAAATGTCGCCTCTCCTGAGGTCTCATTCACTGTCAAGCCCTTTCACCAAGTCAGGAAACACATTCACAGGCTGCAGGGACCACAACACCTTGGGAAGGGGCACACTATTTTGTCTTCTAGAAAATTACAACAAATTTAAAAACCTAGACTTCTCTTAAGAAGCCTACAGTGATCTGAATTCTTAGAATTTGCCAAAAAATATACTTACTTTATCTCTAGTTGCATCATTTTTAATATAGTACAAAACAAGTAGAATTCTATTCAAAAGTGTCAAATGTGCCCTGGGCAGCACAGAGGGAATCAGCAGTCCTATTTTATTGTCCACAGTAAATAAGACATCTTGAGCAACTCACAAAATTTCTCTGGATTTAAATTTCTTCACCTTGTGAGCTGGAACCTTCCTCAAAACTATGAACATCTAAAACAAGCCAAACAGCAATCTACATGATAATGGGACAAGAACCAGCCTTGATTGCTGTGTCAGGTGCTGGGCTGAGCACTGCACATGGGCGGGGGAGGGGGGGGTCTCACTGGCCCTGGTTTTCACCTCAGGAAATGGCCAGCAGACACAGCAAATACATGGGCAGGTGACGCCAGACTTCAGTCTGTGTACAGCATGGTCCACAGTCCACATCATGCTGCCTCCTTACAGAGGTCCTAAGACAGCTCCTTGCTACTCAGTGAATACATTCAAATGGTTATCTATATGACCCCTCAAAGACAGGTTAGTTTCTTTGCATCTATCACAGTGCTAGGTACACAGAGGTGCTCAAATGTTAGAAACCAGAGGAATAAATCCAAGCAAATTTGTGACAGTGTACTAATGATAAAATAGTAAACTCATTATAAAAAATAGGCTGGTCATTGACAAAGTTCAGCTTCACACAGAACAGACTAATCCTTGCTTTCTTCAGCACTTTGGCCTTTTGAGATAATCAACTTTCCATTACAATGTAATGTTCACAGCTGGCCAAATTATATTCTGAGGGCTTAGAATGGTTTCCATATACCACCTTATATGAGAACTATGTTCCTATAATATTGAACTAATCCATATTCCACTAGCTCCTTCTCCCGTCCCTCCCCCGTCCCTCCTCTCCCTGCCCTCCCTAGCACCATACCCCTCTGCTTTGGCTGGGTGACTAGGGACAGACTCCTCTAAAAGCTTGAAGCAAAATAAAACTCTCCCTCTGTGTGTGGAGGTTAGGGATTTGTCTCAACAGAAAGTAACTGAGACAACCAGAGGCATCCAGGGATCTTGTTTACAAGGTAGAGCCTCGAGTGCCATCTCCAAAAATCATTTGTGAGCAGCTGCCAGGTAGAGTAGCTCTTCTTAACCATGTTTAGAGAAGTACTGTTAGCTGTCAGAAAGACACTGACAAGGCATGATATCATTAATCTCCTAGTTTTCTCAGATACAAGTGAGAATGGGATTGCAAAAAGCAATCCAACAGCACCAGGTGCATGAAGATATTTATATGTCACTCACACACAGACGGAAATTTGCAGCAGCTGCTTTAGGCTGTGAAAAAGCATTCGATGATCTTTCATTTATGAAAATATAAACCAAACTATAAGTAGGATAATGTACAATAAGTGTCCAAGCTTAAAGCCCTAAAAATTTGCTGCCATGCTAATATAATATTACCCATACTATTACAGTAAACCTGCTCTGACCTTGGGCCTAATTACAGAGTCTGCTTCTCACAGCCTTGTACTATGTGTGATGAAAATGGAAATGTAAGATAGTTGAAGTAGGGATTTAGAGATTTGATGCATCACACTTCTAATAAAAATGGCACAAAGGTGACTCTTCTTGCTGTGGTTACATATTAAATCTTATTTGATCAATTTTACTGTTCTTCAAATTGCAAACATAAGTAGGAGGTTGTAATTATAGTTATATTGATCCATCATTAAGATTTAATCAAGCCACAGCTACAGGGAATGGTCATTATTTCAGCAGTGTTCTTCTGTTTCCAAGTTGCTTTCACAGGCACTACAACAAAGTAACTGGATATTCTCCATAACAATAAAATACAACTGTTTCTATGGAATCTGCAACACAAGTTTTTATCTAAACAAATCTGTTAAAGAATACTGCACTAAACTATTTTTGTATCACTAGGTATCTATACTATATCTTTTATTAAGATAGTCAATGTTTTATTTTTTTTATTATACCTGTTCACACTACATAATGTTTACATTCTTAGTGTAGAGTTGGTATACACACATAACATATCCCAATTCCTCTTTTCCCCCCTTCCTATCCGTCTATTGATCCCTTCTCCATTTGAGAAAGATCTATCTCCCTATGTACTAATATCTATTCTTTATTTTGTTCTTTATACTATAGGCATCCCATATATAACAAACTACGCAATATTTAAACCTGTATGCCTGATTTTATTTCATTTAACATTATGGTATCAAAAATAAACTCGGATCACTTGTAAGAAAATGTACCTTGCAGATTAGTACTCTACAGTGTATAAATACCATATTTTCTTTTGCCATATGTTGGCAGCCATGTATGTTGATTTCAAAATTTAGCTGCTATGAGTTAAAAACATGAGTATACAGGTATCATTATAATATGATTGTTTTTCTTTTCTTTTTAAGCAAGGGGGTCTCATTATGTAGTGTAGGCTGGCCTTGCACTTGCTTAGGTAGTCCAGGCTGGCCTTGAACTTATGGTGATTCTCTTGCCTCAGCCTCACAAATGGTTGGATTATAGGTGTATGCTATCATACCCAGCTATGATGTCTTTAGTTCTTTTTATAAATTTTATTTTAAAAAGAATAGAGCCGGGCGTGGTGGCTCACGCCTGTAATCCCAGCACTCGGGAGGCTGAGGCAGGAGGATCGGTGCGAGTTCGAGACCAGCCTAGGCTACAAAAGTGAGCTCAGGAACAGCCTCAACTGCATAACGAGACCCTGTCTCAAAAAGAAAAAAAAAAAGAATAGAAATAAAAAATTATAGAATTTCAAAACAAAAGGATAGGAAATTAATAGTGGTTACTACATTGCATATTGCCATCTTCAATGTAGTTGCTTAGATTATGGGCACAAACAATGTAAGTACTAACTGTTCATTTCAATAGACCAATAGAAATTAATAGCAGAATTATCTATCGTGTATCTGTGTCACATTTGAAAGGATTCAATTCTTAAAAATATTAAAGATATAACAAATAACAGAATGTGCAATATTTTCTAAAAATTATAGGATATCACATTGCCAGCTACTAGGTGCCTTACATTACTCTATCACTTCTTATTTTCTTGCAAAGTTTTCTCTTTTTTTAAATTTATATATTTGGTAACGGTCTCACTATGCAGCTCATACTTGTACTGATCCTCCTGTTTTTAGCCTTACCAACATGGGGGTTACAGGCATGCGCCACCACACCAGGTCTCAGTGGCCAGCTCAGTGCATCTGGAGGCATGGCCAGCATGGCATGTGGTACCCTGGTCCCTGCACTTGCCTAAGCAGGCGCTTTAGTCTGTTGAGCTATCTTGCTGGCCCTCTTAGAGACTTTAAGAGACAAAAAGTTTATCAACTGAACAAAGCTTCTCCAATATAGCAAACAAGGTTTCGAGCAAGATGGCCTCATTTAAAATGAAATAAAATTGCCAAGTTCCTCATTTGCCAGGAACTTTCAATGACATATTAGAAAACATCAATCACATATAAAACTTACAGAGTTAAAGCTAACCAACACACCACACAATAATAAGATACAGAGACTCAGGGTACAGCTCGGAGCACACTTGTAAGCACAATGCCGAGTCTGGTCCTCAATACTACCAACAAAAAAAGTTACAATGAGAAGCAAGAGTTGGCAGTAGGACATAATTTACACGCGAACCACTGAAACCTTTACATACCATTTATTATACTTTAACAAAAATGCTCAAATCTAACTGCATTATGAACTCTAATGTCAGAACAAAATCACCAAAAGTAATTTAAGCCTAGGGTAAAATGTCCTACAGGTTACATATAGGTTGCTTTTAAAGGGCAATTTAAACAAATTTTGTAACTGGAGTTTTACCTTGAATTCATGGGTGGAAAGAGTGAAAACCTCTGCTAGTGTGTGGAAGATATACCTGTGACAGTCACAGGTTTTCTCAGTTTCTGAAAGTGGTCTATGGCTTATAAGAAGAACTAATAGTTGATGCTATTTGCTACCCAAAGTTACTATTCACTACAAAATTACATACTGTCACTTTTAAAACTTTAATAAATGGTGAAAGAAATTTTATTTCAGAATTCAGTGTTAATTTGGGCTTTGCAAAATCATTTTAAGCCAGTGTCAAAAGGGAAGTTTTATTTAAACAAAATTTCACAAATAACGTAACTCAGGCTAATGTCTTTTGACATGCTCTACAATTGATTTCTTAAATTAATTTAATAGCAACAGGAAAACATAGAGTTTTATGTAATATTTCATATATGTGAAATTCAAAAATATTAAAAAGGGCTCATCTTTTCTCCTTAGCTATAATCAAAATTTCTACAATTCAAATTATCATATGAACAGGAAAAGACTTGCTTTTCTTTAGAATTAAGACTGTTTCCTCCCTAGTTTCATTTCTCCTCGATTTTTTACATCAAACCTAATATATCTTCATCAATCAAAATGAAGTAATTTTACTAAATTTCTTTAAAATAACCTTTCCTTTTCCTTTTTTTACTTTTTGAGTGCTAGAGATAAAATGCAGGCCCTTGTACAAGAAAAGCACATTATCATAGAGCGACAGTCTCAATCCTTAAAATAATTTCCAATTCTTCTTACAAAGCCAGTACTATCATAATACCAAACATATGTCCAAAAAAGGAAACAACCATCTGATTCCTTGTAAATAAGCAGACATTCTCAACTCTCAACAAATTTTGTTGAAAATTTTTGTTTTGATTGTAATATACAAAATAGTACTGGTAAGGCAAGTATTGAAAAGATAATTTGTTAAAAATAAAATCACAGAATAAACTAGGGGCAGAGGCAATTTCTACAGCCTCATAAAGGGCATCTATGGAAAACACACAGCTAACATCACATCTATATGTAAAAGAATAAATGGTTTCTCCTCAAGATAAAAAGAACAAGGATATCTGCTCCCACCACTTGGTGATAAACTTCATCCTGGGATCTCTGGCCAAGGCAATTAGGCATAGGGAGTGGTGTGTGGCAAGGCATATAGATTAGAAAGGCATAAGGAGAAGTTAGATGGTAGGACTCTGAATATCCCAAAGATGCCAGAAAAGCTTTTAGAACTAATTAATGAATTCAGGAAAGTTACAAGACCCAAGATTAACTTATTTCTCTACATTATGTGAAGTAACTAAAGATAAAATTTAGAAAGATAAATTTACCAGTGGCATCAAAAATAAATTAGGTGCTGGGTCCAAGATGGCACATGCCCATAATCCCAGCACTTTGGATATTTTAAGCAGGATTAAAAGTTCAAGGCCATCTTGGGCAACTTAGCAAGACTCTGTATCAAAAAATAAGCAAATAAATAAATAAAATGAATAGAGATGTAGCTCTGTATGAAGGCCTTAGGTTGAATCCTTAAGTCCCTAAGGAATAAATTAACACTTTAAAAAGTACAAAACATTGTTGAAGAAAACTGAAGACCTAAATGAATGGAATGGCTATGGATTGGAAAATTTAATAATACTAAAATACAAATATTCCATATATTAATTTACAGATTTCTGACTTGTTTGCAGAAATGTACAAATTGTTGTGAAATTCACATGGAAACACAGGAACCCAAAAGAGCCAAAAATAACAAAGTTGGATAACTCCATGATTTCCATACTTACTACAAAGCTACAACAGTTCGGAGTGTCATAGGGCTGTCATACAGATGGGTGAAACAAGAGTTTGTAAACTTGCGCAGTTATCATTAATTGGTTTTTAACAGGAAGACCAAGATCATCGAACTTTGAAAAACTATCTTTTCAACAAAAAGCATAGTACAACTGGATAGCCATTTGCAAAAGAATAAAGCTGAATAACAACTTCATCCACATACCAAAATAAAATGAATCAAAGATCACACATAAGCACTAAAAGTTTGAAGCTATGAAATATAGGTGTTTAACTTCAGTCTTGGATCAGTCAACAATTTCTTAAATATGACAACAAAAGCGTAAGCAATAAAACATAAAAACAGCCGGGCATGGTGGCACACGCCTGTAATCCCAGCACTCAGGAGGCTGAGGCAGGAGGATCGGTGCGAGATCAAGACCAGCCTGGGCTACAAAAGTGAGCTCAAGGCCAGCCTGAACTGTATAACAAGACCCTGTCTCAAAAAGACCAAAAAAAAAACCATAAAAACAGATAAACTGGACATCATTAACATCTTAAAAATTTGTGTTTCAGAGCACGCTACAAAGAAAATAAGCTAAACACAGCAGCACACGTCTGAAATTCTGACACTGAAAGAAGTTCCATAGAGGCAGGAAGATCACAAGTACAACTCACATCTGGAAAACTGAATGAGACCCTGTTTCAAACAACAGTACTAGGAATTTAGCTCAGAGCAAAGGCCCTGAGTTCAATCCTCAGTACTACAAAAAAAATTTAAAAATGAATGAAAACAGCTAGAATGCAGTTCAGTGGTATAGCACCACTGTGTTCAATCACTAGTACCACATAACATTTGTACAAAGTAGGAAGACAACACAAAGTACAGAAAAAAAAATATTTGGAATTCATGTGCCTAAAAAGGGACTTCTACTATACATATGTAGAATATATGTACAAAGAACAACTACAGCTGAATAAAAGAAAGACAACACAAGTTTAAACAGTAAAGGATGCAAATAAATAGTTCTTTTTTTTTTTTTTTTTTTGTGGGACCAGGGTTCGAACTCATGACCTTGCACTTGCCCAGCAGGCACTTGTGCCTCGGAGCTATCTCCCCAGCCCCTGCAAATAAACAGTTCTTAAAAAAAAAAAAAAAGATACGCAAATAGTCAATAAGAACATGAAGGACTGGGAAGATAGCTCAGCGGCATAAGTGCCTGCCTGCAAAGTACAAGGTGCTGAGTTTGATCCTGGGTACCAAAAAACACCATGAAAAGATGCTGGAAATCATCAGCTACTAGAAAAATGCAAATCAAAACTATAGTAAGCCATCAGATCACTATAACTAAAGACAGGTAACAAATGGTGACAAGATGCAGAGAACCTAGAACATATACTACTGGTGGAATGTGAAAAGGCAGTCATTTTGCTAACATCTGATCAGTTCCTAAAAGATTCAATGAAACAGAGTTACTTTATGACCAGCAATTCTACTCCGAGTTATATACTCAAAACAACTAAAAGCACACCCACACAAAACTTGTACATGAATATTTGTATCATCATAATGGCCAGAAAGCAGAAAGAACTTAAAAGTCAACAACTGGTAAGTGGATAAATAACATTAGTACAGCCATGTAATGCAATACTTGACAAAGAAAAGAGGGGGACAGGGAGAAGAAAAAAGGAAGTGAAATACTGGCAAAGCCAATAAATGGGTTAAACAGCAAATTACTGCATCAACTGAAAAAGGACAGCCACACACACAAAACCAAATATTTCAAAAATCCTTCTATATGAAGTGGCCCAAACATATAAATCTATACCAATAAAAGTAGACTAGTGGTTGTGTAGCAGGGGAAGGTTTACAGTGAAATGGGGAACAACAGATAACAGACACAGGGCTCTTTGGGGGGTTAATGAAAATGTTTTAAGGTGACTCTTGTGATGGTTACAAAACTGCAACTAAAAATGGTTGAACTGTATGTTTTAGGGGCCCGCCAAAACCCTCTAGACACAGCCCCAGCACGGCATGTCAGTAGGAGAATTTCTGCTCCGCAAAGCTGAGACACTCTGCTAGAACCCGATCTGTAAGAGCATCCTCCCTCTTTCTCTCTTAATGGAGAGAGGGGGGCAACAGGTAACTGGGGTGAACTAGTCTGCCTGGGAAGACCCCAGGTACATCAAGATAGACAGATCAGACAGAACTTAGGGGAACTAACTTAAATATAGATTCTCAATTTAATATTTGCTTAGCTATACAGACATAATGCTTGCTCTTACTGCCTAGAATACAAACCCATTAGTTACAAAGTTTGTCAAACGCTAAATATCACTATCCATTATTAGTGTTCCATATTGTAGTTCTATAAATACAAAACTATAGTTATCTTAACCATATAATCTCTCTTGGGTAAGAATTTCGGTAGGTGCTAAGGTTATAACTGCACCAAAGCTCAGTGGTTCTCAGCCTGTGGGTCGTGACCCTGGTGGGGGTCGAATGACCAAAACACAGGGGTTGCCTAAAGCCATGAGAAAAATGTTATTTATTTGGCATTACAGTTTTGAAGTAGCCACCAAAATTACTTTTTGGTTTGGGGTCACCACAACATGAGGAACTGTATTGCAGGGTCACAGCATTAGAAAGGTTGAGAACCACTGCTCTACACCAAAGGTCAGAGGACAGTGCTAAACAAAATGACAAAGACAAGGAGAAAACTGCAAACTCAGGCCCCAAGCCACCTAGAACAAATACAGGAGACACTAGCATAGAAGAAATTGGGAATCACGTAGCTGAAATCTCTGAATTAATAGTGTTTGAAGTAAAGAAACAACTGCAGAAAGGTATCGAGGAAATCAGATCAGAAATAACCTCTGAAGTTAAAAAAAAAGAAAGAAAGGGTAACTACAATGAAAGAATTAATAACTGCTTCTAAAGAAGACACTGATAAAAAATTAGAGGTGACTAGAAGAATGATGGAATCCTTGAATGAGCAATATAGGAAAGAAATTGCATGAAGCAGATTTGAAGAGATACACAAGAACTTAAAAGTTCAATCATAAGCTGGCCAAACTGTTGGAATCAAAGTGAAGATAGTTTCAGATTTTGAAGACACCCTCACAAGTTAGTGAAAAGGTAAGAAAAGATCTCTTAAAAACACCTAGAATGCAGGAAAAAATAATTCAACATCTGTAAGATGATGCGAAGATGAACGTGAGATGAATTGGTATCTGTATGAAAGGAGTCAATACAAATGATATAAAAACAGAATATGGGCAGAAAGTTAATTTTTGTCAACTTTCAAAGTATCTTTGAAAATTCATACTTAATGAGTGTGGAGTTCTATATTCATTTTGAATATGCAACTCATAAGTGAAATAAACCATATGCACATGTGCAAATATCATATAGACTCCCTAGTGTAAGAACTCAAAAGAAGAAATAAAAAGAGAAAGGTATAACACGGTTGAATGAAAAGCAAGAATTTAAGGATTAAACATCAAAGTGAGTGAAAGGAGAAGAGATAGAAAATATGGCAGGGGCAAAACCATAATTTATATACACAGGATGGTTAAGGCAGTGGTCCTAAAGATCTCTATCAGGTTTTTGAAACTAGCAGTTAATTCGTAGAATTCTCACCCTGACTAATTATATATGCTGATATCTGTGAACTAAGCAACCACACTGAGGATAGCACTGTGTAATACTAAAACCATGCTTGGAATGCTTATCATTCTGATCTTCTAAATATGTACTGCTTCCAATGCCGTATCAACTACTGCCATACTCTCTCTCATACTGCTTCTAATGTCATATCATTGCAATACTCTCTTTCAGTAAATGCTTTTTTAAAAAAAAAAAGTTAATAAGAGAAAATGAGAGACAGAAAAAAAAGTCATAGGATTGTCCTGCTACAATGTTGTATATGGTTAGATTTCTAAAATTTTGTGTAAAAACGTGTAACTGGCCCTTTTGGCTCTCTGAGCAGCACCAAGGTGGTAGGCAAGACCAAGTGCCTTAGAAAAGGTGGCAAAAAAGGAGCCAAGAAGAAAATGGTTGACCCATTTTCTAAAAAAGACTGGTATGATGTGAAGGCGTCCGCTATGTTCAACATAAGAAATATTGGAAAAACACTCATCACCAGAACTCAAGGAACCAAAATTGTATCTGATTGGCTCAAAGGTCATGTGTTTGAAGTGAGTCCTGCTGATGTGCAGAATGATGAGGTTGCCTTTAGAGAATTCAAGCTAATTACTGAAGATGTTCAGGGCAAAAACTGCCTCACTAACTTCCATGGGATGGACCTCACCTGTGACAAAATGTGTTCCATGGTCAAGACATGATCGAAGCTCATGTTGATGTCCAGACTACCAATGGTTATTTGCTTTGACTGTTCTGTGCTGGCTTTATTAAAAAGTGCAAAAATCAGATATGGAAGACCTCTTACGCTCAGCACGAACAGGTCTATCAGATCCAGAAGAAGATGATGGAAATTATGCCCCGAGGTGTAGACAAATGATTTGAAGGAAGTGGCCAATAAACTGATTCCAGACAGCACTGGGAAAGACATAGAAAAGGCTTTCCAATCTATCTACCCTCTTCATGATGTCGTCAGAAAGTAAAAATGCTGAAGAAGCCCAAGTTTGAAAACTGATGGAGCTTCATGGTGAAGGTGGTGGCTCTAGAAAGGCTACTGGAGATGAGTGAGACTAGAGCTAAAGTTGAACAAGCTGATGGATTTGAACCACCAGTCCAACAGTCTGTTTAAGATCCAGACTTTTGCCAGAAGTAGTGGCACACGTCTGTAATCCCAGCACTTGGGAGGCTGAGGCAGGAGGATCGGTGCGAGTTCCAGACCAGCCTGGGCTACAAAAGTGAGCTCAAGGCCAGCCTGAACTGCATAGCGAGACCCTGTCTCAAAAAGGAAAAAAAAAAGGATCCAGACTTTTAATAGTGATAAATAAAAGTCCTATTTGTGTAAAAAATAAAAATAAATAAAAATATGTAACTTTTTTTTCACATTCTACAGGAATTTTAAGTTTATTTATTTATTTATTTATTTATGTCTTTTTGAGACAGGGTCTCGCTATGCAGTTCAGGCTGGCCTTGAGCTCATTTTTGTAGCTCAAGCTGGTCTCGAACTCGCACTGATCCTCCTGCCTCAGCCTCCTGAGTGCTGGGATTACAGGCATGTGCCACCATGCCCGACTAGGGATTTTAAGTTTAAAGTATCAACAACTGTTGGAAAATAGCATGTCCATGTTGTGTCTAAGGTGTTTGATATTCAGAAAGATAGTGATGGTAAGCTCAACTGCCTGCCTCTGTGTGTGTGTATATGTGTGTGTGTTTCCATGAGCGGGGATTGAACTCGGGACCCTGCCCTTGCCAGGCAATCGCTTATTCTATTGAGCTATCTTCTCAGCCCTCAGCTGCCTATGTTATACTGTAATATCATTAAGCTTCTCTTCTGGATGATAAATAACTTTAATTGGAAGACCAAAAATTAGGGGAAAAGAAGAGCTACAAGGACAGTCAATATTTGGGCCCTAGCCCTTCAAGGTCAGTAAGGACTCAGGACATAAGAGAACCTGTGCTGTAACATCCTATAACTCAGTAGTGTCCCAAATTTTCTGTTCAAGGAGATTATGGGGCCACAGAGGAAAGTGATCAATGATACACAGTGTGCCTAAGGAGTTGTGTAGAGAGAAAACATTCTCTCAAGCTTTCACAGGGAGCAAATTGTTCAAACAATGGCCTTGACTCATTCAGATGGCTGACACTGAGGAAAGATCTACAAACAGCTGTACATGGCTTCTGGGTAAATCCTGAGGGATTTGACTGGTATAATATACAAGCTACATTTTTATTATATAGGTCTAGCTTTTTCTTGCTCTTAACCATCTAGCAGAAAAGTATAATCACAAGGTATAAAAAATAAAACCATATTAATATGCTGAGCTGTAAAAGGCTCAAGTCAACAACTTTTTTTGCGTGCATGTGGGACTGGGTTTCAAATTCATGACCTTGCACTTGCCAGGTAGGCACTTGTGCCATGGAGCTATCTTTCTAGCTCCTCAAGTCAACAACTTCTGACATTGCCAGTTCTGCTGATAACCCACTACTATTACAGACTATTGGACCATATTGGGTTTTTTGCTAAATTCACACACCTATAATATTTGAATAGCAATGGAACAGTCAAATCTGACCAAATAAAACAAAAAAGGGGAATATAAATGAAAGACCATTTTGTAGTGAAAATATATATATATATGTATATATATATATATATACATATATATATACATACACATATATATATGTATATGCAAAATAGGATATATAGCTACTTTCTTATAGTTCAATAAAAGAATTGTAATAATAGTGTTTTGACAAGATATCATGTCTGCATCTTATACTCTGAATAACTACTATGAAGACAATAATATGCAATGGATTAATTACTGTAACTTCCTACTAACCTATTTTGAAACTGTCTCATCACTATTTCTTTCTCACTAAAACACACACACACACACACACACACATATACTTTCTTTAAAAAAAAAGAATCTTATTTTAATATTTTTTTTCTTGTTTCAGAACTTTTGTTTGTTTATTTATTTTTATGGCCGGCTCAGCCTGCCCTAAGGGCAGGGCTGGCGCAGCATGTGATGCCGGGGATCAAACTGTGGTCCCTGCAGCCACCTAAGCTTTCCTAAGCAGGTGCTTTAGACCACTGAGCCATCCTGCCGGGCCCTGTACACACATATACTTAAGTGTATGAATTATATAGTATATAAGTTATATCTCAATAAAACTATTTTTAAAAATTATCCTCTTAAAAAAAATTAATACTTATTTTTATTTTTCTATTAGGATTTCCCTTTTCTTAAACCCCAATTAACTTAACCAAACAATGTTACATTACAAAACTGTTTATAGGTTGTCATACAATTTTTTTTAAATTTTATTTGTATTTATAATTAATTTATTCCCGTGCCATAAGTTTTTATTTCTTCAGTTTCTTCTGGAATATCTTTTTCTTCTGTGCAACCTCCTCCTCTGGCTTAGGAACAATCTGTTCCTTTTCAGTAAGGATCATCTCAATATGGCAGGGGGAGCTCATGTATGGGTTAATCTGACCATGAGCTCTGTAAGTACAGCAGCACATCTTGGGTGCTTTGTTCACCTGGATATGTTCAATAACCAGAGAATCTACATCTAAACCCTTAAGTTCAGCATTACTCTCTGCATTTTTAAGCATGTGCAGTAAAAATTCAGCACTCTTTTTGGGACACCGACCCTGTGTCCAGCCCCACTGTTTGGCCTGGGCATACCTACCAACTCCACCATTGTAATGTCAGAATGGCACACACTGCTTCTTTAATGTGACATCCTTCAGACACTTGTTGGCCTTTCGGATATGCATACCCTTGATGGCCTGGGCAGTTTCACATGTATTCTTAAAATGAACACGAAGATTTGAGCCTCTTGATTTGCATGATTTTGTGGGGTTTTCTGGGTCGAGAGAGTAGTGAACCATTTTCACAGGACACCACAGGCCATTTACAGGAAGAGTGGTTGTCGTACAAATTTCTTAGCAAAATAAAAATTCACAGAAGACAAAACTATAACATATCATAATTATTTTTTATATTAAATTTATAATGGTTTATTGGTTTTCCTAGTTTGATAATGTAAACACAGCACTAGTTTTCTACTTAGAAATAAGAAAAGATGTTGTTTGAGGAAAAACATGTAGCCACCCTTGGGAGGTACCTATCTATTGCAAGATTAGGAGTTTAAGTTAAGTTTACAGACGTTTTAGATCATGAGGTTTGAAAACAACATTAGTAAAACGTAGATACTTTCTAGATAGATACATGCACATAACATTAATAAAGGCTGTATCTTAGCATCAGGCAGGAAAGGTAGTAAAGTAAGGTGGTGATAGAAAAACTCATTTTCATTATATCCCCTTCTGCATTAGTTATGATTGATGGGTTCTTGTTTAACTATATGTCTCAGTTACTCTTCTCTCCTGCTGGGACAAATATCTGACACCCAAAATGAAGGAAGGAAAGGTTTATTTAACTCACATTACTGGAGATTTCAGTCCATACTTGGCCAGCTCCCAGGCAGACTGACACATGGCAGAGAGCATCCAGCTCTTGGTGACAGTACAGCAACAAAATGGCGAGAGAGGCAACCAACCAACCAGGGCAACAGAGAACAACAGTGGGAGTCTGTTGCTCTGCCTCTCTTCTATTACATTTAGGCTCTTTGCCTCAGGATATCCACCTCAGGCCATACCCATAATCCTAACAGTACTAAAACCCATAATCCCAGCAGTACTAAGTAAGACTCACAATCCCAGTCATGAGTTACTCTCAAATTCTAGAGGTCCCTGCCCCATGACTGCATGAGGCTTTAGGGAGACAACTAGACACAAACCATAACACTATAACAATGTATTCTTTATTTAAAATACTTCATCACTTGGGGCTGGCAAGATAGCTTAGTGGTCTAAAGTACCTACTTAGGCAAGCTTGGGCAATCACAGACACCATGGTTTGATCCCTGGCACCACATGCTGTGCCAGCCCAATCCTCAGGGCAAGCTCAACCCACCATAATATAAATAAATAAAGTGTAAAATATTTAAAAAGAAAATAAATGAAATACTTTATCATTTACATTATGATTTCTTCTTTGATCTAAATACATGATATAGGGGCCCGGCAGGATGGCTCAGTGGTCTAAAGTGCCTGCTTGGGAAAGCTTGGGCGGCTTCAGGGACTGTGGTTCGAGCCGGGGTACCACATGCTGCGCCAGCCCTGCCCTTGGGGTGGGCTGAGCTGGCCATAAAAATGAATGCATAAACAAACAAAGGTTCTGAAACAAGAAAGAAATAAATAAATAAAATAAAAAATTCTAAAAAAAAATAAAAATAAAAATACATGATATAGACAGTCTGGCTATTTATTTCCATTTCTGTTTCAAGATGATCTGTATCATACTACCTTGGTAGCATTTGTTGCAGGTTCTTTCATAGATTATGGAGTTGTTCATTTCTGTTAACTTTCAAAGTGTTTTTGAAAATGCATACTCTTAATTTACAAGTGCAGAGCTCTATATTAATCAATTAGTCCAGTCCACCATGGTGTTTAAATCTTCCATGGCCTTAGTAAGTGTACACTGCCCGGTCTTAATGCTTTCAGACAGAGACATGACTTTCCCCAGTAAGACTATAGTTTGAGCTCTCTTTTTTGTTTCACATAAGCAGAGACAATATTATTCACTACAGCTCCAGACGTGTTACAGCTCCCAGGAGAATTGCTCCTTGTATCATTATACACTGGTTTTTCTGTTCTGCTTTTCTACTGCAAATCTTTCTTGCCTACTATCAATATTATTCTAGCAGGTTCCTTATAGTTAGTTAGTATTGTGTATTTGTCAGAGTTTTATTAAAGCGGCAAAACCATTATACATTCTGATAAAAGATATATAAAAGAGATTTGGCCACAATCATGAGAGCTGATGAGTCAGTTTGTATGGCGCTGCTGCTTCTGTGTCCATTGTTAGGACAGAAATTAGAGAGTAGGTAGTCAGGAATGAAAGATGGTGGTAAGGGAGAAGAAAACTAGAACACAAACAGTGGTCCTTCAGTTCATAAATGATTTTGTTTGCAAACAATTTGGTTCACTAACAGAAATATTTGGCACAATGTTTTATTTGCAAACTCTGGATCAGGAGACGAACAAAACTGCAGCCATCTTTCCCACACAAACATGAATGAAAGACAATTCTGAAGCATAATTACATAGAAAGAATTAAAGAGATGAAAAACAAAATCCTTGTAAATTGTTTTGGCTTTATGTGAACACAAATGAGTTGGAGATCTTTTTCCTGCCCCAGGATTTCCTCTACAGAACAGTTTAAAGTTAAGTCAGTTACAGAGAGATGGGCACAATATCCATAAGGTAGAAGGGAACTGTGGCTGTGTTTTTTGTTTGCTTGTTTGTTTGTTTGTTTGTTTGTTTCTTTTGGTACAAAGAATAGAATTCAGGACCTTAACCTCACCAGGAATGCATTTACGTCGCTGAGCCCTACATGGCCATCTTTTACAAAACCATACAGCAGCTTAGATCTGTAAACCAAGGTACCACTGTATTTCTATTTCTCACCAACCTGCAGGAGACCAACATCTTTCATTGCAGAGTACACAAATGACCCAGTATTTTCAAGCAGATAAAGGAAAAGATGGTTCCTCAAGAAATGCACCACAGGCCAACACAGCAATCCAGTAGAGCTGAGACAGAGGCTGGAGCTGCACCAGTGTTCACCCCTGCCTCTGAGGCACAAACACAGCCGCGGTTCCCCTTCTACCTAATGGATCTTGTGCACATCACTCTGTAACTGACTTAACTTTAAACTGTTGTGCAAAGGAAATCCTGGGGCAGGACAAAGAGCTCCAATTCATTTGTGTTCACATAAAGCCAAAACAATTTACAAGGATTTTGTTTTTCATCTCTTTAATTCTTCCTCTGTAATTATGCTTCAGAATTCTCTTGCATGCAATGCAAAGTGGGATTATTCTTTCATCCTAAGGCTTTAGCTTTTATAGCTTGTCATGTTTAATCCAGTTACATTCTTTGAGATTTATGTCCTTCATAATTTAAAAAGAATTTTTAATGAAATAAATTTCACCACAAAGAAATAATAAGTATTAAAATGCATTTAGAAGAGTTAAAAAATTAAGTTTATTGAAAGTGTTAATGTTTAATTATTTGACCAATCTTACATGCCTATATGTATTAATCTAAACAGATTTGATGATGAAAATATATAATACAACCATTGTTACATTTTTATTCTTGTTTTGAAATTCTGTATTATATGTACTCTTGCTTGTTACTGTTTTTCTATCTGTGTTTCTGCTACTTTTACTCTTTAAAATAAAACTTTAAATTAAAAAAGTAATAATAAGTATTGAGGTCTTAAATACACTTACCCTGATTTAAACATTATACAATGTATATGAATGTCAAAACATTATATGGCACACCATAAATACATGCAATTTCTATCTTACATATCACTTAAAAATGAATTTAAATTTAATAAACATTTGTACTAAAAATGCACACACCATTTGCGTTTCTGAAGTACTTCATAAACATAGCTTGTAACTCACCACTTCTCCCGTGGAGGCAGCCAACATGTGCTGTGTGGGCATCCAGCAGGAAGAGGAGAAAGAATGCAGAAACCATTTCACATATTCATAAGTGAGGAAAAACGCAGCAGCTGAAATTTAAAATAAGCCAATATTTTACAAAGTTAAAATATGTGTAAAACTATTTCACAAAAAATCCTGATGGTAATATTACGAGACAATGGATAGACTAAATGCATACTCCTTTTCCATGCTCACACTTCCAGAATTTACAGAGCCCATGTTATAAGCCCAAACCTGGACTTAGAGAAATGCAGAAACATGACCTCTACCTGAGAGAGCTTATAACCATGGCTATTTTTTACTACAGCAATTGCACAGGAAAATAATAAACTGTTAAATTAAAACTAAAAATCAAAATCTCAAAAAAGTCTTCTCTATCACCATGAACTAATCATACCTGCATGTAAGGGCTTTAAACTTTGCTATGTTAATAAAAAGATGTGTATCATGGTTAGAAAAGATGAGGCATAGAAGATAAATGACAAATTTATCTTTTGAAGGACATTAGAACATATCACAGACAAGTTTGAAACACTCAGGATAATAGTCTGATAGTAAACATCAGTTAAAAGGCTTATAAAGGATCCTCAGCTGCTAACGAATATGTATCAGGACAAAGAGATGTGCTATCTACAGATGAGTACTTAGCAACTCAGCAGTCTCACATAGCAAACACAGTTTAGTCCTATTTGTGCTTCACAGCTACGGGTACCTCACCCCCCACTCAGGGGCAAAGGACAAAATGTCAAAAGCCCTTGGGTTTCCATATGAACTACCTCAGGCTTCTATACCTTCCTGACTATGTATTTTTTGTGTCCTTAGGAATCTAAGTTCTAACCCTCCTCCTGCTCCAACAGACAGTGCTGCAAACAAAGTGTTCCACTCATTAAAAGCAATGGTACTGGAAATTTCCAGGAGTCTCTGAGCAAGTTAAAGAAGACGGTCTGATCTAATTTCTACACTCATCTAGTCCAAAATAAAATGGAACAAAAGCTTTCTCTCCTTTCCCTTCTATGAATTGAATAAGGCTCTCTTTTTCTTCTTTTGACCTTCAGTCCCCTTCATCCCAACTGCTCGCCTCTGTAGAATCCATCCTCAAAAAAGTCCCCAACCACTGAGATTATAGTGGTGTTCTATACTTATACTAGAACCTTAACCACCAGCAAAAGAAAGAGCTGGTCACAGTGGCACATGCCAGTAATCTCAATACTGAGGGAAGCTGAGGCAAGAGCATCCCAAGTTCAGTTCCCTCCTGGGCAACTTGGTGAGAACTCCCCATCTCAAAAATTTTAGAAAGGAGCGATTGGAGAAGTAGGTCAGTGGTACAGAGACTCTGTGTTCAATCATCAGGTATCATTAAAAAAAAAAAATGTGGGGAAGGTGGTGGGAGGTGCAGCAGCCTCCGCCACCAAGAAAAATTTAATTCATTCAACACAGAAAGGCAAAGCTATTTCTGAATCTCTGGGATTCAAATTCTCTCTCTGCAGCCGCTACTCAACAAAGGTCTATAAGTGGTCAAAATGGAAAATAAAGTAAGATCACCACCACCTTCACTTCACACAGGGGTGAGGGGGTGAGAGAGGGAGGGAGAGAAAGAGAAGGAGATGGAGGGAGAGGGCAGAATGAATCACATTCTATATCAGAACTTCTGGAAGGGGCATGAAAAATAGTCCTAAGAATTTTTTTTTTTTTTTTTTTTTTTTGAAACTGGGAATTGAATTCAGATCCTTGAGTTTGCCAGGCAAGTGCTTATTCTATTGAGTCATCTCCCCAGCCTCCCCTCCTCCCTCCTTTTTTTTTTTTTTTTTTTCTTTCTGGCTGGCTGAGGCTGCCTTAAGTGCAGGTCTCATGCTTCATATGGTGGAGGGGATCAAACCACGGTCCCCAGCGCCTGAGACACTTAGCTGAATCATGTGTTTTAACCAACTAAGCTACCTGGCAAGCGTGACCTATGATCTTAATGATAGCATGCATCCTATATTAAACTAATATTGCACCTACTCACAATAATCCTTATATACAATATGCAAAAGAAAAACAAGTCTATGTGAACTGGTCACCTTAAAAACTGGTCAGAAAAAGAAAATTATTTAGTGACATGTTTGGATAATCCCTTGGCTCACCTAGTTTGCACACTGGAATCACTTTTGAAGTTTTTAAAAACTACCAATGCCCAGGACACATCTTGGACAGCTTGAGTGACAGTCTCTAAAGGTTGACCACAGGCATCAGTAGGTAAGCTCTTTATGTCAGGTCATTCCAGTGCAGACACATTTGACACAGATGTATGCCCTCTCCCACACTTAAGCCATGCTAGACATAGTAGACACTGGCTAAGGACTTGTTATAACAAGCTACTGAAAGCTGTTTTGGTTTTTTTAGATGTTCCGCCCAAGGCCTCAGGCAGTTGTAGAGCTTTTCAGAGATGGCCAAGTCTAGTGTGCAACGCTGGGATTAAGGGTGCGTGACTAGCAAATCAGCCCAATGATTGGTTTGGTATAGTTCGGCTAGGATTAAGAGTGCAAGTGTTACACCCACTCTAGGGTGGCTAGCCTGTATACAATATAAGGGACAAAATGGCTTCCCTCCTCTTGCTTTTGTCTGCCTCTGCAACCTTCTGCTGCCATAAACTGTTACCCTCTGCCATGTGCTACCCTACGTTGGAGTCAGCCGATTATGGACTGAAAGCTCTACAAACTGAGCTGAATATACATCTTTCCTCTTTTGACTTTGGGTACTGAGTAGTTTTGTCTCAGCACTAAAAAGAAAGTAATTAAGACAAAAGTAGTAAGACATGGAAAAGTTCAAGGAAGATCCCAGAACAGTTTGATTTTCTACAGACTTGGGGAGGCAGGGGAAATGAGATAAGCAGAAGACGGGAACACTATATTTCTCTTTCTAAATCTTACATGAAATATATGCTCAAAGATTGGGTATATATAAATGTCAGTTTACCATAAGAAGACAAATATCCTGTGAAGTATCCTGAAAAAAAAAAAAGGAAAATGCAAACCCCAAAATTCATAAATCTCCTAGAGCCATGACTTAGATTTGTGTTACCAGTGCAGCTTGCAGGCCTAGTTCACCTTGGTAAGCCACCAGATGCATGCATCATGGTCTGGAGACACAGTGTAGCTCACTGGTACAGCCCCTGCTCAGCGTGATTCAGGCCCTGGGTTCCACCTGCAGCACACCCACACATCTACACACACACACATACACACATGAATGAACAATTCAAATGAGGTACATATCTTAAAAATAAACCAAAAAAGAAATTAAATAAATGGATTATACTAAGAGTGATCCTTGAATCACATGCCTTTAAAACCAAAACTAGGAGGAATATCCAGGAAAATAGCAGTCAGAAACACCTACTCACCTAAGAGCAACTTAAGATCCAATAACTGAATGCTTCTTAGACTCACCTATTCACAAGCCTCCTCAAGGCTGTGATTACCCAACTTGACTTCACACTAGAGACACCTGGGAAGCTATCCAAACTCCTGATAATCAGGCCAACTCAGATCAATTATACTTCTACAGGCATTCTTATTTTCTAAAGCTACTCAAGAGATTCTAATGGGCAGACAAGGTTCACAATCACAGCTCTAATCAAACTGACATTAAAATAAAATTTTAAGGACACCAAAACTCAGCTTAAAGATTCTCATTCTCTCTCCCTCTCTCTCTCTCTCTCTCTCTCTCTCTCTCTCTCTCTCTCTCTAGAAGCATACTGGAATGGAATCTACTTATTCAAAAGTAATGAATTAAAGAATAGCAAATAACTTCAGAAGATAAATTTCAACATGTATATACAACTGTGAAAGTAAATTCCATTATCTTGACATTACAGCAACAAAAAACATCAATACAATATTTACCATTAGGAAAGGATCCAATAGCAGTGGAAGGCACACCAGCATATATGCCACGGAAGCCACCAGCCTTTTTAAATCCTTGAGGACTCTGTAGCCTGGTTTTAATGGTATCCAGAGGAAACAGTATCAAGTCAACAGAGGCACCTGCCACCCCACCAGCCTTTAAAAAGGGTTGGGGGAAAGAAAGAAAGAAAAAATAAAAGATTACAATAAAATAATCACTCTCCCACTTAGTACATAGGATGTGTCAGGTACTACCCTGTAATAAATAATATTTAAGGAGCTTCTTTAACTTTCAGATCAGCATTATCTCTGACAAACATATACCTCATATCTTTGATCTTGCAACAATCAAAGGACTACCTTAACTCAGAGATTTTCCTAGGAAAATAACTATGATTGTACTGTATTTGAAAACTATAAATTCTGTATTAAGTTTAACTTTAAATTAATTTTTTAAAAATAAGCTTGGAGTACATGCCTATAATCCTAGCACTCTGGGAGGCTGAGGCAGGAGGATTAGAAGCTCAAGCTCAGCCTGGGCAACTGAGCATCTTAGCAGAATTCTTTCTTAAAAAAAGGGTTTGGATGTAGCTTGGTGCAAAAGCCTTGGGTTAAAAAAATAATAAATTAATTTTTAATGTACTCACATCTCAAAAATTTCTTTTAAAGAAAAAAGTCATTTTTAAAAATCATTTATTTAGGGCCAAATAGCTAAGCGAATTAAAGCACCTGCAAGCTGGCACAGGGGTGGGCAGTGGGGGTCGAGGGGGGTGTGAGGGTGGGGGATATGTTGATCCCCAGGCCTACCAAGCCTGCCCGGGGCCTGCCCCCAGCCCTGCCCCCAGGGCACACTCAGACAACAATTCAGACTGAGTATGGTGGTGTGTGCCTGTAATCCTAGCTCTTTGGAGGCTGTAAACAGGCAGATCACTATGAGTCAGATCTAGTAGTGAGACCCTGAACACTCTGTAGACTCTTTCCTAAAAAATAAATAAAATAAAATCATTTACATATTTATTCATTTGGCACAGGGTCTCACTACACAGCTGAGACTCATAGCAATCTGCCTTCCTCAGCTTTCCCAGAGCTGGGATTACAGGGGTGCATCATGACTACTATGTCCCAATAATAGAAGCAGTCACTTTTATTGACTTTTTGTTGGATCCTTCTAAAGTTACTTTATTTTTTGAGTGCAGGGTGTTCGTGAACACTCCACTTGCTCTTTTTTTTTTTTTTTTTTTTTGTTTGTTTGTTTGTTTTGTTTTTGGTGGAACTGGGGATTGAACTCCGAGTGATAGTTATCCTACTGTTTTCAGCCTCCCAAGCACTAGGATTACACGCACGTACCACCATACCAAGTGAGCTCAAGGCCAGCCTGAACTACATAGCCAGGCCCTTTCTCAAAAAACACAAAAAAAAGAAAAAGAAAAAGGGCCAGGAGATAGCTCAGAAGCATGAGCACTTGCCTGGTAAGCACAAGGTCCTGAGTTTGATGCCTGGTACTAAAAAAAACAAACAAACAAACAAAAAAAAACCCTAAAAACCTGAATACTTAACAGGCACTCATAATGGAAACATAATCCCCTGAAAGACAGTTTGGCAAAATGAAATTTTAAATGAGCAAGCCTTTTGATCTAATTATTTTATTTTAATCCTACACATTAGTTCTGCAGACGAAAGTTCGCAAACATATAAGGGTATCTGCCACAGCATTGTTTATAATACTAAAATAACTAAAAACAATCTAAAAGTCCATCTAGAGAGGTCATGTTAAATGAATTATGCTGTATTCAAGTAATGGATTGCTACACAGCTTTTAAATGATTAAGGTTAATTTGTATTTCATGAAAAACCAAATAAGCATGGTTGAAATATATAGTGAATATTTACATTTTTAAAAATTTTTATTACGATGTAAAAATACATCACCATTAATTGCCCCTCAAAATACTCCCCTTTGTTTCAAATACACTCAACCCCATCCTTCTTGCCACAGTAAATGTTGCTACCAAGCACCTTCTAACTGTAAAAGCAGAATTGTGTCTTTCTCTCCCTTTTTCATTGGGTGTGGTACCACATGACTTCTGGGTACAAAGTCAGAATGACTACCATAGTTTGGGGTTCTTGCAAGGGGAACAATAAAATATAAGATATATTCTATAATAGTATTTTATAATGAGTCACCCAAGAATCATGTAGAAGAAATGCAAGAAATCTGTCCACACAAACACTGAAGACTCCAGCTGAGGGCCTAGGTCCTAATATCCTGCATGAGTCCAACTGAAAACCTAGAGCTCATAACAATGCCTCCCACAAGTCCACCTGGAGGCCTACAGCCCACAACAAAGTCTCATGCAGGTCCACTTCAAGGTTCTGTGCTGGAAAGGCCCAAATATTAGTAGTGGAAGCTAGAAAGTTTATGCCACGGGGCTGGGGAGATAGCTTTGTGGCACAAGTGCCTGCCTGACAAGTGCAGGGTTGTGAGTTTAAATCCCCAGTCCTGGAAAAAAAAAAAAGGAAAGTTTATGCCAGCAGGATGAAGATCTGTGCTAGTAAACTAAGGGATTGGACTGGAGCTAGGAAGTAATGCTCAAGGTAAGCACCAGACCTTCCCCAAAAGTACCACAGCCATCCTCAGCAACAGTGAGGTCCCGAGTTCCTCCAGTGAGTAGGAAAGCCAGATTCCCACCAGGAAAGTCAATGCAACAAGCTTTTTTTTTTTTTTTTTTTTTTTTTTTTTTTTTTTTTTTTTTTTTTTTTTTTTTTTTTGTACTGGGGATTGAACTCAGGACCCTGCGCTTGCCAGGCAATTGCTTATTCTACTGAGCTATCTCCCCAGCCCCTGCAACAAGCTTCACCATGAGGCTGAGCAGTGCACTATCTTCCCCTCCGGAGACAGGAACTGATGCTCAAAATGAGGACCCAAGCTTCTCCAAAGTTCATCAGGAAGGCTAGCATGACAAGGTCTTCCAGCAGAACAGCTCAAGAGGACTAGCAGCTTCCAACAACTTCTCCAAATAGCATCTCTAAGGGCGTTTTTGGCAGCTTCTCCTGTTCTGCCTTTATGCTGCTGCTAACAATCCTCAGGTGGGCCTCCTGCACCCAGCACCACACTAGTTTAGTTCAGCTGGGTGTAATAAGTTGCCCACCTGTTAGAAATCCACTACATCGATCATGAAAGGTATGTTTTGAATTGACTCAGGATGTTAAGGCAACTGTAAGAGCACAACTAAAGACACCCACAAGGACTTCAAAAACTGCTTCAGAAAGTGGCAACAAGGACAGAGTATGTGTGTTCAAGGTCAGCGGGAGTATCTGAGGGAGATTAATGGCAATTAATAGTAATCTGAGGGAAATTATTTTAACAATCTTTAAGATGTAAGTAAGCATTCACTAGTTTTCAATCATAGTTCATATACTCACATACTCTTGACAAAATCGTCTGCATTCTTAGGACTGCAACCAAATACATACCTCCTAAAGCTGTCTTCAACCTCCCAGTCAAAATTAAAAGCTACCTCCTTGAGTTCTCTAAATAATTTCATATTTCACACTGGCACTGTGAGGTCTCACATGAAGATCCTTCAAAGTACAAGCCAAGTCTCTTACCTTTCTCTTCCTATGTATCTTAGAACTGTTATATAGCACAGCTTCCCCAACAAGGTGAAGTGAAAACTTTGTAAAAAGACTTGTGTTCAGCCAGCTACCTGGGATATGGTGGCACATATCCATAGTCCCAGCTACGTGGGAGGCTGAGGTATCAAGAGAGACACAGACTGAAGCCAGCCTAGGAAATTTAGTAAATTCTCCCTCTCTCAAAACAACATTAAAAAAAAATCTGGAGATGCAGCTCAGTGCTCAATAATACAAGCAGTCACTTTTATTGACTTTTTGTTGGATCCTTCTAAAGTTACTTTATTTTTTGAGTGCAGGGTGTCGGTGAACATTCCACTTGCTTGTGTCTTTTTTTTTTTTTTTTTTTTTTTTTTTTTTTTTTTTTTTTTTTTTTTTTTTTTTTTTTTTTTTTTTTTTTTTTTTTTTTTTTTTTTTGGTGGAACTGGAGATTGAACTTCTAGTGATAGTGATCCTCCTGTTTTCAGCCTCCCAAGCACTAGAATTACAGGAATCCTAGCATGTGCAAAGTCCTAGGTTTAATCCCCTGTACTGAAAAAAAAAAATGCTCAAAACTACAGCAGTCACTGGTTAATTCTATTCTGGTTTGCTATAACACTTGTGCAATTGAAAGAGAAGTTACTGGTCTGCTGTTGTTCTTTGCTTGCATCAGCTACACTGGCAGGCTTTCGACATATTCAGGGAGACTGTTCCAAAATCCTCTAATAGTCACTATGTTTTCATTTTATAATAATTTTTTAAAAATACAATAACAGATCTAGAATTTAGCTTGCCTATTCTTTCATTTCTCCAGAAATGGTTGCAGATTAAAAACTGCCTAAGAACATGGATTCAGCATATGACAGACCTTGTTCAGTCTCACCTGGCTCTCCTTAGGAAGCTATTGCACCTCTCTGAGGCTGTATTTTTTTCATCTATAAACTGGGGGAAAATAGTATTTATGCTTTTTGAGTTATTGAGAATTAAGAATCCATGAGAATTAAATTCAATTAAATGAACCTGTTGAAATGGGGTGATAGCTTGGCAATCTAAGTGACTGCTGGGCAAGCACAAAAACCTGGGTCTGATCCTTGGTACTGCATACTGTGCCAGCCCCACACTCAGCCAGCCACCAAAACTTGGCATGGTGGTGCATGCCTGTAATCCCAGTGCCAGGAGGCTGAGACTGAAGGATCAATAAGAGCCCAAGCTGCTTAGCAAGACCCTGTACCAAATAAATAAATAAATGAAAGATTTAAATGAATTTGTTTATATATATTTTTTGTTTTCAGCAAAATATCTGGCTCTTAACCACCTATCAATATAAAGGAGCTATTATTCTTAAAATCCTATAAATACCTTTCAAAGTTTATTGATACCAATACTGGCATGTCAATATTGAAAGCCATGCAAAAACTAAGGAGTCCTTTACTAAAGACTGAATGTTCCATACACATATTAACCTCAGTCAATAAGTTCACATATTAAAATTTCTAAATTCAAATCTTTTGCTGAGACAACTCTGGCCCACCCAACTGAGGACTTCGGCCTGCCCGCCAGAGGATTCTGGCCAGCCTGACCACCCAAACCCGCCCACTTGAGGACTTCCGCAGCCTGCCTGTGACTTACTTTGGCCTACCTTGAGAGCAGCCTACCCAGCATCAGGCCTGCCATGTCAGAACTCCTCTGGCCCACTGTGAGAGCAGGCAATCCAGCAGCTAAGCCCAACATGTGACTCAGACCTTCAGCCAGACACAAGCATTGCCTATCCAACATCAGGTTCACCACCTGAGTCAGATCTCCGGCCCGACGCAAGCTTAGCCTATCCAGCAGCAAGGCCCCACAGGGAAGTGAAATCTCCCTCCCCAAGGCTAAAAGCAGCTCAGCTGACCCAGAAGCCAAGACTGAACGACTAACTCATGGGCACGCAGTCCTGCACCAAAGGTCACTATTATAAAGAATGATACAGACAAGGAGCAAAATGCAATCTCAGGTCCCGAACCCACCTGTAACAGATACAGGAGACACTACCATACAAGAAAATGGGAATCATGCAGATGAAATCTCTGAATCGATAGCTTCTGAGGTAAACAGACAAGTGCAGAAACGTATAGAGCAACTCAGATCAGAGATAACATGTCAAATAAAAAACAAAAAATGCGTGAACTAATAGACTCTGTAGTGGAAAAACAACTGCAGAAATGTATAGAGGAAACCAGGGTAGAAATAACCACTAAAGTTAAAAAAGACATCTTTAAATTAATAGCATCTAAAGTAGGGGAACAACTACAGAAAGGTAGAGAGAACAGAGCAAAAAATAATCTCTGAACTAGAGAGAGGATAACTATAATGAGAGACTTCAATACTACTAAAGAAGATATTGATTTAAAAAATTAGAGAATAGAAAAATGATGGACTCCCTGAGTGAGCAATATAGGAAAGAAATAGATTGCATGAAACAGTTTGAAAGAGATACAAGAAAATAAAATCTCAATCACAAGCTGGCAGAACTGTATGAACCAAAGTGAAGATAGAATCTCAGATCTTGAAGATACCATTGCAGCTAGTGAAAAGGTAAGAAAGGATCTCTCAAATCTTTTACTAGTAGTAAACAATTAAAAATGCAGTCTGCTCTGCATGAATATCAGCAATGGACTGACTTAACAGAAAATTAAATAATGTAAGGCACTGGTGGAATAATTCAGCATCAACTCAAAAAACTAAGAGCAGGGGGAAACCCACTTGGGCCCCCCTTCTGTTCCCCTCTTGGACAGAAGCTTTCTTTCCCAATAAATTTTCTATTCTAAAAAAAAAAAAAAAAGCTAAGAGCAATGTTTGAGCTCTTTTATGATTCTTGGATTTAAACTTATGTATTTTTTTAAAAGCAGTGTAACAGGACTGGGGAGATAGTTGAGTGGCTTAAGCACCTGCCAGGCAAGTTTGTGGTCCTGAGTCTGATCCCTAGTACCCCTTCCCACACAAAAAGCAGAATAACAAACTGTACCTACATGACTTCTCTATGAAAAGGCTGCATAGGTACGTTACAGTGCTTGGTGAGCAGCTGCATCTGGATTTGCAGTAATAAAGCAGTTGTGCTTTGCCTTGATGGGTTGGCTGTTTTGAAGTGCTGGGATTGAATGTGGGACTTCAAGCATGTTAAGCAAGCAGCCTACCACTGATCTACACCCAGCCTTCTAGTTTTTAACTTGTGCCTCCTTGAAATTAGGGACCACATATCTGAAGCATTCTGTCCAAAGTAACAGGGCAGAGGCCAAATGATATGCTTAAACAGCAACAAGATACACGATATCCAAGAGTGAGATCATTTTGAGTGTAAAGGTTAGCCTTTCTTTTATTTAGCACTTTATCAACGTTACTCAAATTGTTTGTGTAATAAAAATTAAATTATCAAACATTAAAAATTTGCAAGTATCCCTCTCTTCAGTTAAAAGAAAAATGAGAAAGGAAAGGCAGTCCCTCTTAAGTGGCATGTTGAAAAAATAAAATACTGTTCCTTTAGCTGGAAAGAAACCTACCTTCTTGAAATTTCTGCACATTGATTCTAACTTAATCTTTTACAAACACACTGAGAAAAAGTTGGGAAAGGCAGCAGGGAATGGGAGCAGACCATCATGGACAAGGCATTCATCGAAGAGTAGTTTGCAGCTGAAATGAGTGTGAACACTGAACAAGAACCAAAAACAGACTGCAAAAAGTATAAAGAAATTTTAACAAAAGAATAAAATGGGCAAAAGGTTCATTATCCTGTTTCACATTTGGAGATACACATGGCCAATTTTGTGGCTTTACAGAACTCTTCAGAATTGGTGAAAATTCTGCATATACAACTATTTATTCATGGGTAACTAGACAGAGGCTATTATTCTGCAAAGAGTGTGTGATTCTTTTACGGTATTAAAGGTATGTTATGCACAATGCTTTACATAACTGAGAAGTTATCAGAGCCAACAAATTATCCAAGTATATGACTTTTACGATGAATATCAATGACAACTTGGAAAAGCCCAATTTGGAAGTATTTCAAAGATTGGTTTATTTACAGTTGAAGCTTTAGAAGGACAGATATTCTTCCTCCATGGTGAGCTCTCCTCACCCATAGATACATTAGATCACATAAAAGCCCTGAATCACTGACAAGTAGCTCTACAAGAAGGCCCAATATGTGACCTATCACGGTCAGATGCAGATGGCTGTGGTGGATGGGATATCTCACCACATGGTCTGGCTACACATTTTGACGTCTCTGATACACTTAACTATCTCAGTGGTCTCACACTGCTTCTCATGCCTGCCAGGGGACACAACTGGTGTCATGGGTAGGATGGGGTTACCATACTGATTCAATGTATTGTTATTACCATGGGAATGAGGCTGATAATATGGAATTAGATAATACCTTAACATATTCTTTTCTGTTACCCAGCACACTCTAGACTGCTCCCTATAAATTCCTCCTGAAATAAATTTGCCTGTGTATGTGGAAGTATACATGACTTTAAAATGTATTTAAAATTTTAAAAAGCGAGCCGGGCGTGGTAGCACATGCCTATAATCCCAGCACTTGGGAGGCTGAGGCAGGAGGATCAGTGCAAGTTCAAGACCAGCCTGGGCTACAAAAGTGAGCTCAAGGCCAGCCTAAACTACACAGCAAGACCCTGTCTTAAAAAGACAAAAAAAAAAAAAAAAATTAAAAAGCAAGAGTAACTATTTCTGTAACAAATAGTGATCTATCTTGGCATTATTCCACATCTAGACAGAAAAGTGATATACTGAAGGTAAGCATTTACAGCAGTTTGACAGTGAAATTTAATATACTATGTTCTAGGACAGTCACTCTAACCATTTACTTGTTAGTAAACTAGTTTTTATTTTCCTCTGGGTTATCAAGCAAAAAACGGCAACTGCTTTGTCTCTTTTTCTGCTTATTTAGAAATTTTAGTTATGGTGCTGAATTATCATGGATTAGTAGAGCTGGAGTTTTATTTTATTGGTTTATTTATCTACTTTAACTTTCTGCAAAGCTTTATTCCACAGGGACTCAGTCCTTCTTGGAAACTGCCTTCCTCATGGCCTCCAGCAAGCTGCTCAGCTCCTCTCACTTCCTCTTGGCGTGGATGTGTGTCCCTACCATTTTCTTGATGAACTTGAGGGCATGTTTGTCTTGAGCAGCTCCATGGCACTCCGCTCATATAGGGCGAATCTGCACACCACCCGGATCATGTCCCCCACGAACTTGGTGTGTTTGTGAGGAACCCGTGGTGGCGGTGGCAGCTGTGCCTTGTTTTGCTCACATTCTTAGTCACCTTGGGGCCCCTGTTGAGGCCTACCGCCCTGGGATAGTGGAGGGCCATGGCTACTGTTCTTCAATGGTTACTGTGGCAGAAGCTGGAGTTCTATTTTTTACGAAAAATTTACATGCTTTCACTTTATTCATTACCTTTTATTTTACTGAAATGTTTAACTGAAAAGGTTTGGTAAGATGACTTTCACTTAATCATTACCCTTTATTTTACTGAACTATATAATTAAGAAAACATTCTTCTGGAAGTATGTTGTCATAACATAAAACATATTTACCTTCCTTAAAATACCACAAAGAGGGGCTGGAGAGATAGCTCAGTAGAATAAGTGCTTGCCTGACAAGCACGTGGGCCTGAGTTCAATCCCCAGCTCCTAAAGAGTATACCTTTCTATGTGTACACCTTAATAAAATTCATTTGTTGACTCTAGCACTCACTTTTGTCTTACAGCCATTGCAGCTCCTGATTTTCAGAGATGGTATCCAACAGTTAAGAAACGGCCTGCAAGGTTATACCACCCCAGCTTGGATCTGAGCACCAACACTTACATAAACTGGATCTTCTTGGTGTAGTTTTGCATAAATTATCTAACTGGTTCTCTCTAATTGTAAAGCCGGGAGTTTGTATAAATGCAATTGTTTGTAAGAGTTAAATGGAACAATATCTAAGGAATGTATCCCAGTTTTAGGCACAAACACAGCAAGTGGCAATACTACTAATTGGCCTGCTAGGCAGGAAAGCTTCCCCAAGGGGCAACATATCTTTTTATATAGCCCTGTAGATTGACTTATATTAAGTCTCCACACGTAAATTTAAAGCTATTGCCACAGAAGCCTGGCTAAGGCACCTGCCCCTTCCTACACATTCCCATAATGCCCTGAATATTGCCCACTTGTCATTGATCTCAATACTCATTTACTATTTTGTCTCCAAAACCTGGGCGTGTGAGGTCTATCTTGTTCACCACTTTTTCCCCATTAAATTCCTCTGAACATCAGCTACCTGGGTAATAAATGCTAGGAGCCTCCATTTGTGCTATGAGAGACATTTAGAAATTATGCGTTTAGCCAGGCATGGTGGCGCATGCGTGTATTAGCTACCTGCCTGCCAATCACTACTGTACTTAGTTATCCTCTACCGAGTCTGATGAAGCTCCAAATTATGTGAAAGGATCGTTCTGTTCTTGCTTTTAGTTTCAATGTTACTACACGCTGACTTTAATATTTTTTCATAGGAATTAAATAATAAAACTATCGATTCCACAATTTATCTGTGCACATGCATAGTTCCTTACGGCTAACCTCGGAGCAGAATAAGCAGTTTAACTCTGCATCGAATGAATGGACGGATGCGTCACTGTTTTAAAACAGGTAAAAGCTTTACCCAAATGACAACCATAAGCCAGCCCTCAGGGGCTGGAAGCGACCGGGGTCGGCTGTTTTTGTTTTGTCTGTACATAGGCTTCTTTAATTCCCAAGTTTAAAGTGACTATGAAGTATCATGAAATCTCTCAGAGACAGTGAGCCCAGCAGATCCCGCTCGGTCTCTGTCCGGTCTGGCTGGACTGAAGCGGCCGAGACCAGGTTGCCAGCCGCCGGCGGCACCGCGTGCTCCTTCCCGGAGCGGCAGTGCTGGGGACGCCGCTCCGCGCGGAGCCGGAGAGCGCACGCGCAGAGGAGCCGCCGCGGCTCCGGCCCGACATCCGCGTCCCAGGAAAATGCCCCACTGACAGGCACTCACCAGCAGCGAAACCACGAATCCCGGCTGGCTCATCTCCGCGGAAGTCAGCTGAGATTACTGCGCTCAGTGACTGAGCAGAAACTGCAGCAGGTCACGGCCTCGGGCTCCAGGAGCCGCCATCTTTGGAATACTATACTTCCGGGTCCTCTGACGTCAAACCACAACAACTGCACGTGTAACCCTTGGGGGGAGCGGGAGGGCGGGAAGGGTGGGTGGGGAAGGATGGGGAGGGACGGAGTGGAGGGGAGGGGATCAGGGCTGGGGGGGCAGGGGAGGGGGGCAAGGGGGTCGGATAATGTGTGTGCACCTCTGGGCTCTTCCCCTCCCTTTTCAGCCTTTTCGGTGGCTGCGGTGAAGTAGGCCTGTAATCACAGCAGTGAAGACTGGCGCGATTGCTACAAACTGGAGACCAATTTGGGCAGTTAGCAAGGTCAAGGCCAGCCTGAATTACATCTCAAAACAGGGACCCTGGTAGATGTTCCAGAAGGGTCAGGCCTCATTTCAGGCAGGACACTTGTGGTTTCCTATTATTCACAATCCAGTTTATTTCATTTCAGTATATCTTGGCATCAGCTCTATAAATTGCCTGAATTTCTATTAATTATCAAGTAATTTAGTCATCATTAAATTAACTCATTAAGTAGAGAAAAATACTGCATATATTTCCTAAAAATTAGCGTCCTCTACTTATTAAAATTACTTGTTCAAGAAAATAGAACAGGGGGCTGGGGAAGATAGCTCCGAGGCACAAGTGCCTGCTGGGCAAGTGCAAGGTCGTGAGTTCGAACCCTGGTCCCACAAAAAAAAAAAAAAAAAAAATAGAACAGTGGTTAAAAGAGGCTAGGAAGGGGAGAAGAGAGGCAATATAAGATAGCCAGGATCAAAAATAGTTAATTAGGGTCTGGGGCTATGAAATCCTGGTAGAATGAGTACCCATTATATGCAAGGTCCTGGATTAGGAGGAGAAATAAATCCTAGAGTTGTACAGCACAGTAGGATTATTATTGTTTACAATTTGTTATATATTTTCCAAAGAACTGGAAGCTTGGAAGTTCCCAAAAACGTTTAAAGACATGGAAATGCTACCTACCCCTGACTATGATGCCTTGTATGCATGTATTGAATTGTCACACTGTACCCTCATAAATATGCATAATTAATGTTTGTCAAAATTGAGTAATTTTTAAAATTTACCTTTTAAGCATTTACTGCTTCATCATGTTTATTGTTTTTGTTTTGTTGAAATAAGGTCTTGCTATGTGGTTCAGCCTGGCCTCTGATTTTCCGATCCCCGAGTCTTAGCCTCCAATTGCTGGGATTACAGGCACATGCCACCACACACAGCTCATGCTGACTGCTGTTGCCATACATACATTTCAAAACCCATGTTATTAAATACCTAATGAAAATTTACTGGAGTGAACCTGGCTTTACATTTACTAAACATGTATCTTCTAACTTTTCCCATATATATTAGGAACCCCCTAGCAACATATCTCAGACATGATGCTGGTAACTAGTGGATACCTTCTCACTTAATCTTAATATCAGGCCTGCGAGATAAGTAAGCACCTTTATCATGTACACTTCTTTTTTTTTTTTTTTTTTTTTTTTTGTCTTTTTGAGACAGGGTCTCACTATGCAGCTCAGGCTGGCCTTGAGCTCACTTTTGTAGCCCAGGCTGGTCTCGAACTCGCACCGATCCTCCTGCCTCAGCCTCCTGAGTGCTGGGATTACAGGCGTGCGCCACCACGCCCGGCTATCACGTACACTTAATAGAGCACCCTGATACTCCAGAAAGTTAAGTGACCAAAATGTGAGTGAACAGCAGAGATAAGACCAGAAATCTGCTTTGTGTATTCATTTTTTCCTCAAAATGTAATAGCTTTAGCAGGCTTTTTTCTAGACTTTCTTCAACACATCTTGTGTAACACTGCTACAACTGTATTCTCTCCTTGAGAATATTACCTGAAATGATTAGCAGAATAGCTATAGCTGTTAGATCAGATTGAAATTCTGAGCAATCACCTACTTGGTTTGGGCATAGCCTCTACCCATAAGGAAACAGTGTCTCATTTTTTTCCCATACTGTTTTCTCTACCCAGGACATCTTTCTTTCTGTTGGCTGCAAAACATTATACCTTTCCTGTCTGCCACATAGCCTCCTCCAGAGACTCTCTCCAACCTGGAAAACAAGGAGTCACCTATATGTAGCCACAGAAATTTGAGGTTCAGACACATGAACAAAGAGTCACATGTTACAGATGAAAGTAAATTTATTATCAAAGTACAACCAAGATGAGCACAGTCAGACAATCTATTACCACACAATGAGGCAGGAGAAAGCACCAAAGAGGAAGGGGAATCTTCTGCATCTTGCATGAGACAGAGTCTTTTGCAGGAGAGACAGAAAATGTACCATGTTTAGTTTTTCAGTTTCTTAAGTACTGTGTTGAGACAGATGTGGGCCGGTCAAGGAATAGTCAGTCCTGTGTGTGTCAACAGCTATTGTTACACACTCTTTTCTCAACAGCTAGCCCCTGCAGAAGGGTAGCACTCACGGTCATTTCAGCCATCACATGTAATTTGCTCTCATTTTTAACCCTTCCTCAGACATCATGGTAGTTCACTTCCTTATCTCTCTGAAAGGATCATGCAATTTGTTGTGGCACACCCAGGATAAATATATTTGATTAACTCAAAGTTAACCTTACTTACATCTACAAAATACCTCTTATAGAATGCAATATATTCACTGTAATAGTGTTCCATGATACTCAAGGTCCTGCTGTCACTCAAAGGGATCATACAAAACATATACATTGAGGGCGGAACTCTTGAGGGCCATCTAAGAATTCTGCCTACCATACTTTCTGTCAGCCCTTAATGGCAGGCTCCAATCTGAGTGTGCCCCCCAAATTTACTTTTTGAAACTTAATTACCAGCAAGATAGTATTACCTATCAGCATCTAATGATTTCTATTTATGCTTCTGTTCCCAGTAGTACTACTTCTGGTCAAAACCACCTTCTTTATTCTGTCTTCCTCGTCTCTCTGCTGATTTCCTACCCCTTTTTCATTTTTCTCTCTACTTCTCAGGCCATTTCCTTTCACATTGTTATTGTACTATTACAAGTCTGTTGCAACCATCCCTTCATCTTCTCCTCTCCTCTGATTTTCTCTGGTTGTCCCTTTTCTTTTTTTATCCACTCTACCTCAACATTCACGTAGCCACTGGCTGGGAAAGACACTTTCCAGTGAGACATCAGAAATTGAAACAGATCCTGGCAGGTATACTTGGGAGCTGGGATGTCGGCAGAACTTGAAGTTCACAGAAAAGGTATGTCACCTCCCCCCAACCTGGGTCCAGGGACTCTGAGGTGGTGACCACCACGAAAGGTCCAAGAGGCTCTTAAGGATGGGGCATCTTAGGAGATGAGTCTGCACTGCAGGATCATCCTAAATGATCTGCTCAGATCATTTGCTCTGAGGGGAATTATAGAGCATAATTTTTTTTTTTGTCTTTTTGAGACAGAGTCTTGCTATGCAGTTGATGCTGGCCTTGAGCTCACTTTTGTAGCCCAGGCTGGTCTCGAACTCGCACTGATCCTCCTGCCTCAGCCTCCTGAGTGCTGGGATTACAGGTATGAGCCACCACGCCCAGCTTAAAGATCCACTTGGACTTGGCAGGGTATACAATGGAGGGATGACCTAAGGGTTTTTAAAAGACTCAGGTCAATGCTACATGGTAACTGTAGGAATATTTTTGTATCAAAAAATAAGGACTAGAGATGCAGCTCTACAGCTCAGACTAGGCAGTGGGTTCAATCCCACTACTTAAAAAGGAAACTAGGCAGCAGGTGGCCTTCACTACAGGACCTAGGTGAGATGGACCTCAAGCATTTTAGCCCAGAAGTAAGTTGGGGCCAGGATCCAGAAGTGGAGGACTGGCCTAGAAGTACCTCAAGACAGCATAAGACTACTGCTAGATGAGAACAGCAAGACCAGGACCGCAATCTTCACAAGCATGCTCAGGCCTTGGTATGTAACACATGGCAAAGGGGTGTCCCCACAGGCAGGCCTGAATTAGAAAAGAAACATTTTCCAGATGGAATGCTTTCCCGGCAACTGCTTCCAGACAGGCAGAAAACAGGTGGGCGGGCCTTAAATCTTCCACTGACCCTCTCACCACCTGTCCCTTCTTCCTCCCCACAGAAGTCCTTGATGTCTGAGGTGCAATGGATCCAGGCTGCTTCCACCCTTTTCAAGTTAAATGTTTGAAATAGTGCAAGAGAAGTTTAGTATTATGAAGACCATAACTGTTGAATCTTGAGATGTCTTCTACTTAACAATTTTTTTTGTTTAAAATAGTCTATGTAGTTCAGCCCAGTCTTGAAGGCTTCTGCCTGGGCCTGCAGTACTGGGATTCCAAAACCAGCCCTGGCCACTTCACAAATTGCAAAGTCCAGTAGTTCTTTTTGTGAAATATAAGTGAAAGATCCATTGGGAACAATAACTTTGATTTGTTATGCCCGTATATAAAGAAGGGATTAAGAACATCATTATCTGATTGGTACTAGGAATAGAAGTAGATTCAAATGAAGGGTTAGAAATAGCGTTTTCTTGTTGATGCTGTGAACAGTACCCAGGAGATGTAAACTTAGCCATTTGGGGTTCTGTGTTGACATGCCTTCTCTTTTTAGGAAACATCTTGTTCAGTTGGTCATGGGTCTTATGAATTCTGACATATTTTGCCTGGTTGGTTAGTTTATCCCACCCTCATCTCCTATCTCAGCTTGGCTCTCACCCAGAATGAGAAATTTTACCTGTGACATCTAATTGAACCTTGAGTTCAAACATATCCCTCAGTTTATCTTTGCTTAGACCATGGTTCAGACCCACTTCCTATCCATTGCTCTATAAACTCAAACGAGGTCCAATAGACAATGACTTCAGTCAAAATTCCTCTCAGAAGAGGTGCCTAGCTCAGGAACTGGGTTTGTACTTGGCAATTACCTCACAATCAGTTATAAATTTAATCCTGAGAAGTGTGGTTGGATGCAGCCAGATAGTGATTTCAGTCCTACCGTAATATTCATTCGTATGCTGTTAATCCAGATTACTTCAGCTGCATTCAGTATGTGGGATTACAAATAGAAAACTTATCTCATGTGTTACCCTCAGCCATCTATCAGGGATAAGTCTAATAACCTTACCTGCATAGCTAGGCTGTCTGTCTGTCCATCTGTCTGTTTGTCTGTATTTAGGACAGGGTCTGCAGGATCTCACTACATAGATTGGACTCGTACTGATTTTCCTGTTTTCAGCCTCATAAGTGCTGGGATTACAGGCATGTGCCACCACGCCTAGTCTCAAAAGCCTTCTCAGTGCACCCCAAGGGTGGGGCCAAGGACCAAACCTTAGCTACCATGTTCTGCCTAAGCAGATGCCTTAATCTGATGAGCTATCAGGCCAGCCCTACAACTAGGTTATTTCTAATTATTTCAAATCTGCCCACAGATTCATCCTCAATGAATTCAAAGTTAAATCTGTAATAATCATTATAACTACCTTTCCCGAAAGAAAAATTCATGCCCAATGCCTACCTCAGCCTGCCAAAAAAATTCCAGAAATTGACAGGATTGTGCTAGCTGATGTCAACTGAGGAACAAGATTCACCTCCCATGTTGCCCTCTGTGTCATAGATGTATTGGCCATGACCTTAGCTCTGTAGCTGAATCATCCCAGAAGCTACTTTGTTCCTGCAGCAGGATCCAGCCCTGAGGATTTTAATCTCTGTCTGTAGTTTATTTGCAGCCCTCACTGTTACCCAAATCCCTCTAATACTATTTTAGAATTTTTTTCTCATGATAATCAGTTATATCTCTATCACTTGTAAGCAAAGAGTCCTGAGCATTAGATAAAACATCAGGCCAAAATTTCTGTACCAGGACAGTCTCTAAAGGCTTCTCTTAGTAATTTGCCTTTGGCTTCAGAAAATGGATTCCATTTCTAGAAATTGTGTCAGTCCTACAAGATCCAGTTATGAGAGATTCCAAGTGTCAGGGGTAAAAGATACAAAAACAAAGAAAAATCAAGGAATGCTTGCCAATGAATTCTTGTGTTCTGTGGCAAGGAGGCCATGAAAACTTAATGGGTGGGTCCCCATAAACCTGCGTGGTAGTAAAGTGATGTATGTCATGGTTTGGACACAATTCCTCATATTACTCAAGTTCTCTCCTACCTTGCATGGTCAAACTTACTAAAATACCTATTTCATCTTGTAAAGTCTAGGTCATGCCTCATTCCCTCAC